>OZ023211.1:65415181-65625151 GCA_963995525.1 Escarpia spicata
GGCCTCCATCTAAGTAGGAAAGGGGCAGCAGTTTCCTCAGAGAACTTGCTACAATATGTTGAAAGTGGGACAGGCTGCATCTATTTAAACTAGATTCGCAGGGGGATTCATAGAGAAGCATGAAACTGGAGGTATAGATAAAGACAGCACAAATAAATCAGCAAAGAACAGCCTGAAAAACTGTTCTGAATCAGAATATAAATGCGTTTGTTTAAATAGAAGAAGCATAGTAAACAAAAGAAGTGAACTAAACATTGTGGTAGAACATATTGACCCTCACATAATAGGTATAACCGAATCATGGGCCACCATTGATATATCAGATGCCGAATTGGGACTAACAGGCTATGTAATGTTCAAGAAAGATAGAATAGGAAGAAGGGGTGGTGGGGTTATTTTATATGTTAAAGAATCTATCCAGGCTTACGAAATAAAATTAGAAAGAGAGCAGATTACGAAGAAGCTGTTTGGTGTAACATAGTTGCAGGAAACTCAGCGTTAAAGGAGGGGTTAGTTTATCAAAGTCCAATCATACGTCTAGAAGAGAATTACAAAGTACAAAACGCTATAAGGGAAGTTAGCAAACGGGACTGTATTATTATGGGAGAGTTTAACCATGGTCATATACAATGGAAATCTCTACAGAGTACGGGGAGTGAAGACCACACGTTTTTAGTTTTAGTACAAGACAATTTCCTTTCTCAACATGAGCGAGACGAACCAGGCATGAGAACGTAATAGACATAGTTTTGTCCTCACAGAATGAATTAGTTGACAATGTCAAGATATGTGAGCCACTGGGGAGTAGCGATCACCACCAGATACATTTTACCATCAAAGTAAAATGAGAAAGAATTAATAAAGCAGTTCAGGAGAAATTTTCACAAAGGAAGATATAAGGAAATGAGGAAATATTTAGTAAAGATAGACTGGAACCACACACTGAAGAATAAGTCAGCAGCAGAATGCTGGAATATCTTAAAGGGTGAAATAGCGTACATCGTCGATAAATTTGTTCCCTTGAAGAAAACAGGGAAACGGTCCAGAAATAAATACTTATCGAAAGAAGCCATTAGAAAAATTAAGTACAAACAAACGATGTGGAAGTCATATAGACGTACTGGAAATGAGAAGACTACAACATTTATGAAGAAGCACTAAGCCAAGCAACAACGGAAACCATAAATTGGAAGAAAAGCTACGAAGAAATATTTGCTTGTAATATAAAACAAGACAACAAGAGTTTTTATGCTTATGTTCGGAGGAAATAGAAAATTCAGGAGAAGGTCGGTCCTCTAGAAGCTAGTGCTGGATTTATATCAGAGGGATTCTTAATGGCAGAAGACAGGCCGAATCAGACTATTTAGGACAGTTAATTGTAACCCCGGAAATTGTAGCTAAGGAAATTAGGGCTATAAAGGATAATAAACCTGGAGTGGATGGGATTCCGCCCAAACTACTACTGGAAATTTTACAACGAATTAGCATACCACTTGCAACAGTTTTCAACTTGTCATTAGAAGAGGGAGTGGTTCCTTTAGAATGGAAAGAAGTAAACATTATACCGTTATTTAAAAAAAATTCCAGAAACAAGTCAGAGAACTACAGACCAGTGAGTTTAATGTCAGTGATTTGCAAATTTTTAGAAAGACTAACTAAAGATGTTGCATTTTCTTGTTAAACATAACTTGTTAAACCCATCTCAACATGGGTTTCTAAAAGCGAGGTCATGCTTAACAAATATATTGTGTTTTTTGGAAGATGTGAGTAGACGAGGGATCATCTGTGGATGTCATCAATGTGCCACATGACGAGGGATCATCAGTGGATGTCATCAATGTGCCACATGACGAGGGATCATCAGTGGATGTCATCAATGTGCCACATGACGAGGGATCATCAGTGGATGTCATCAATGTGCCACATGACGAGGGATCATCAGTGGATGTCATCAATGTGCCACATGACGAGGGATCATCTGTGGATGTCATCAATGTGCCACATGACGAGGGATCATCTGTGGATGTCATCAATGTGCCACACCAAATAGTTCTGCTTCAACTAAAGGCCCATGGCATAGGAAATGGTTTAATTAACTGGATAGAAAAACGACTAATTGACAGAAGAAAAGGGGTAGTAGTTGATGGGGAGGATTCAAACTGGAAATCAGTTTTGAGTGGGGTACGACGGGATCAGTACTGGGACCTATATTATTCTTAATATATATCAACGACGATGATATAACAAGCAAAGTGTTGAAATTTGCGGATTATATAACATTGTTTAGAAGGATTAAACGTGATGAAGATAGACAGCATTTATAAGATGATCTTGACAGGTTGATAAAATGGTCTGAAAATGGCAAATGTTTTTCAATTTTCTGAAATGTAAATGCCTCCACTCAGGACATGGAAACGAAGATGTACAATATACAATGGGAGTTTCTGTACTAAGTATTACTGTACAAGAAAAGGACTTAGGGTTAACCATTAGTGCTGATATGAAGGTTTCAGAGCAGTGCGGTATTGCCGCTTCAAAGGGAAATCAAATCCTTGGATTAATTAGGCGAAACATATCGTATAGCTAATAATACCGCTGTACAAAACAATAGTTAGGCCTCATTTAGAATTTTGTGTTCAAGCGTGGAGGCCATATCGCAGGAAGGACATAGATATGCTAGAAAGAGTACAGAGGAGAGCAACTAAAATGATACCAAAACTGAGGGATCTTAGTTACGAAATACGTCTAAAACAATGTGGTTTAACAAAACCAGAGACCAGGAGTTTGAGATGAGATCAGATAGAAGTGTTTAAAATATTGAATGGTTATGAAAATATTGATATAAATATATTTTTTAGTTAAGAAAGATAGAAGGACTAGAGGACATGAAGTTACATTAGTAAAGGCGCAGTGTAGATTAGATATAAGAAAGTTTTCGTTCTCACAAAGGACTGTAAATGAGGGTAACAGATGATCTCCTGATTGTGTTGGTGCTAGTAGCGTGAATAAGTTTTAAAATGAAATCGACACATACCTTAAAAGGACGGGATACACGTAGATAAAAAGTATTGGACTCTCGATAAACAAAAAAGGCTTCCTTGTCCACCTGCCATCTAGAGTTAATTTTCTGGATGGCAATGTTGTTAAATCTTGTTAAACTGTAAAGAACTCCTGATGTCCCTCGGTAAATGGCTGGTATAATGTAGGACAGAATTCACGATAGTGGGACGGATCTTGATTTGTTCCGATTTTGCTAGTATCCATAACAATATGTTTTAGTGCTGTTCACGCCACGTTCGATATGGATATAATGCTGTATTAGATGACGCGACTACATTAACAATTTGATTGCACTGAATAACATACAGACAAACACATATTAAAAAGCAATGATCAAAACGGACTTTTTAATTTTCTCGACGAGTCTAGATACAATAACCGTCACGTGATCTATTTTTTAATTGATGAAACAGCAATCACAAAGCAAACGTGTAATTATCACTCATTGTGCGTTGTGTTCACTGGATGGCATATTCGTCGAACAAATGCAATGATGGGTCATCAGCTGCATAACATATTAAGATTATGTTGCTGCATTAAAGCAAACATCTTTCAATGTATTACAACAAAGTAAAGATAATCTCAAACAAATTATGTAACAAATCGCAACAATTACACGCACACACACGCGCGTACGCATACACACTCACTGACTCATTCACTGACTCACGCACGCACGCACGCACGTATCAACGCACGCCGGCGAACATACACATTATTATACACACGCATACACACGCACGCGCATACACACACATGTATATATACATTTATATATAATGTATATATATATATACAGAGCTGCATATATACATATATATATAAATGTATATATACATGTGTGTGTATGCGCGTGCATATATATATATATATATGCATACATACATACATACATACATGCATGCATACATGCATACATGCATACATGCATGCATACATGCATACATACATACATACACACATCCATACATACACACATACATACATACACACATACATACACACATACACACATACATACACATATACATACACGCATGCACGCATGTATACATGCATACATACATGCATACATACATAGATACATACATGCATACATACATACATACATACATACATACATACATACATACATACATACATACATACATACATACATACATACATACAAGCATATCTACATACATACATACATACATACATACATACATACAAGCATATCTACATACATACATACATACATACATACATACATACATACATACATACATACATACATACATACATACATACATACATACATACATACATACATACATACATACAAGCATATCTACATACATACATACATACATACATACATACATACATCAAGAAAATATCGAAGACAAAAGAAATTATTATTTGTTTTCGTAGGAACAAGACGCCCATCCGTCTTGACTCGTTAAACGGTGTGATAGCTGAACAAGTGGAATCTTTTTTATCCCAATTGGAATCTTTTAGATTCCTGGAGACATCAGTTTCAAGCGATCTTAGCTGGGGCAAAAACACACTGTGCATCACGAAAAAGCACACCAACGCCTGTACTTCCTGAGGAAGCTCGGGGGATTCTGAATCGCACCGGAGATCTTGAAACGTTTCTAGAACGCTACAAATGGAAAGAATCCTCACTTTTTCTATCATGGTGTGGTTTCGTAGCGCCGGTCAGGAAGAGAGACAGAGGCTAGAAGTAATTGTGAAAGGCGCATCAAGAATCATTGGGCTTAATTTGCCATTCTTAGAGTTAATCTACCATGCTCGTTGCGCGCGTAAATCCAGAAGCATTGTGCTGGACACAACCCAACCAGCCACCCATCTCTTTGAGCTTCTTATCTATGTGCTACATGAGTATTAAGAATAGGACAACGAGGTTTAAAAACAACTTTTATCCGGCAACAAATTCTTTGTACACTTACTATACTGCATACGTACATACATGCATACATGCATACATACATACATACATACATACATACATACATACATACATACATACATACGCACATACGCACATACGCACATACGCACATACGCACATACGCACATACGCACATACGCACATACGCACATACGCACATACGCACATACGCACATACGCACATACGCACAAACGTACATACGTGGATACGTACGTACATACGTACATACGTACATACGTAAATACGTACATACCTTCATACTTACATACATACGTACGTACATACATAAATACGTACATACATACATACTTACGTACATACGTACATACGTACATACATACATACGTACATAGATACATACGTACATACATTCATACATACATACATACATACACACACATTCATGCATGCATACATAGATACATACATACATACATACATACATACATACATACATACATACATACATACATACATACATACATACACACATATATGCATACATGCATACATACATACTTACATACATACGTACGTACGTACGTATGTATGTAAGTATGTATGTATGCATGCATGCATATATGTGTGTACGTACGTACGTACATATATACATACATACATACACACGTTCGTGCGTGCGTGCGTGCGTGCGTGCATGCATACATACATACATACACACACACACACATACATACATCCATACATACAAACATTACGTGTATGCATAATTATATTTACAGTCTTCGGATGGGATTCATTATACAAATATACACAGAACTCATCTCACACAACAATATCTCAATGTCAATGTTTTTGTTGTTATTGACACGATTTTTCCATTCAAAAAGTGTGAAACGCCACTTGCAAACGGCCAGTTTGTGTCACATTGAGGATTCATGTGAATATTTGGCGTATTTTGTATTGTTGGGAGGAGGTCCCGCTGTAGTTTGACATCTGCATGTTGTGTTGTTGGGAGGAGGTCCCGCTGTAGTTTGATATCTGCATGTTGTGTTGTTGGGAGGAGGTCCTGCTGTAGTTTGATATCTGCATGTTGTGTTGTTGGGAGGAGGTCCCGCTGTAGTTTGACATCTGCATGTTGTGTTGTTGGGAGGAGGTCCCGCTGTAGTTTGACATCTGCATGTTGTGTTGTTGGGAGGAGGTCCCCCTGTAGCTTGACATCTGCATGTTGTGTTGTTGGGAGGAGGTCCCGCTGTTGTTTGATATCTGCATGTTGTGTTGTTGGGAGGAGGTCCCGCTGTAGTTTGACATCTGCATGTTGTGTTGTTGGGAGGAGGTCCCGCTGTAGTTTGATGTCTGCATGTTGTGTTGTTGGGAGGAGGTCCCACTGTAGTTTGATGTCTGCATGTTGTGTTGTTGGGAGGAGGTCCCGCTGTAGTTTGACATCTGCATGTTGTGTTGTTGGGAGGAGGTCCCGCTGTAGTTTGATGTCTGCATGTTGTGTTGTTGGTATTAGGTCCCGCTGTAGTTTGATGTCTGCATGTTGTGTTGTTGGGAGGAGGTCCCGCTGTAGTTTGATGTCTGCATGTTGTGTTGTTAGGAGGAGGTCCCGCTGTAGTTTGGTGTCTGCATGTTGTGTTGTTAGGAGGAGGTCCCGCTGTAGTTTGATGTCTGCATGTTGTGTTGTTGGGAGAAGGTCCCGCTGTAGTTTGATGTCTGCATGTTGTGTTGTTGGGAGGAGGTCCCGCTGTAGTTTGACATCTGCATGTTGTGTTGTTGGGAGGAGGTCCCGCTGTAGTTTGATATATGCATGTTGTGTTGTTGGGAGGAGGTCCTGCTGTAGTTTGACATCTGCATGTTGTGTAGTTGGGAGGAGGTCCAGCTGTAGTTTGATGTCTGCATGTTGTGTTGTTGGGAGGAGGTCCCACTGTAGTTTGATGTCTGCATGTTGTGTTGTTGGGAGGAGGTCCCACTGTAGTTTGATGTATGCATGTTGTGTTGTTGGGAGGAGGTCCTGCTGTAGTTTGACATCTGCATGTTGTGTTGTTGGGAGGAGGTCCCACTGTAGTTTGATATATGCATGTTGTGTTGTTGGGAGGAGGTCCTGCTGTAGTTTGACATCTGCATGTTGTGTAGTTGGGAGGAGGTCCCGCTGTAGTTTGATGTCTGCATGTTGTGTTGTTGGGAGGAGGTCCCGCTGTAGTTTGACATCTGCATGTTGTGTTGTTGGGAGGATGTCCTGCTGTAGTTTGACATCTGCATGTTGTGTTGTTGGGAGGAGGTCCCGCTGTAGTTTGATGTCTGCATGTTGTGTTGTTGGGAAGGAGGTCCTGCTGTAGTTTGACATCTGCATGTTGTATTGTTAGGAGGAGGTCCCGCTGTAGTTTGATGTCTGCATGTTGTATTGTTAGAAGGAGGTCCCGCTGTAGTTTGACATCTGCATGTTGTGTTGTTGGGAGGAGGTTCCGCTGTAGTTTGATGTCTGCATGTTGTGTTGTTGGGAGGAGGTCCTGCTGTAGTTTGACATCTGCATGTTGTGTTGTTGGGAGGAGGTTCCGCTGTAGTTTGATGTCTGCATGTTGTGTTGTTGGGAGGAGGTCCTGCTGTAGTTTGACATCTGCATGTTGTGTTGTTGGGAGGAGGTCCCGTTGTAGTTTGACATCTGCATGTTGTGTTGTTGGGAGGAGGTCCCGCTGTAGTTTGACATCTGCATGTTGTGTTGTTGGGAGGAGGTCCCGCTGTAGTTTGACATCTGCATGTTGTGTTGTTGGGAGGAGGTCCTGCTGTAGTTTGACATCTGCATGTTGTGTTGTTGGGAGGAGGTCCCGTTGTAGTTTGATGTCTGCATGTTGTGTTGTTGGGAGGAGGTCCCGTTGTAGTTTGATGTCTGCATGTTGTGTTGTTGGGAGGAGGTCCCGTTGTAGTTTGACATCTGCATGTTGTGTTGTTAGGAGGAGGTCCTGCTGTAATTTGACATCTGCATGTTGTGTTGTTGGGAGGAGGTCCCGTTGTAGTTTGACATCTGCATGTTGTGTTGTTGGGAGGAGGTCCCGCTGTAGTTTGACATCTGCATGTTGTGTTGTTGGGAGGAGGTCCCGCTGTAGTTTGACATCTGCATGTTGTGTTGTTGGGAGGAGTTCCCGCTGTAGTTTGACATCTGCATGTTGTGTTGTTGGGAGGAGGTCCCGCTGTAGTTTGACATCTGCATGTTGTGTTGTTGGGAGGAGGTCCCGCTGTAGTTTGACATCTGCATGTTGTGTTGTTGGGAGGAGGTCCCGCTGTAGTTTGACATCTGCATGTTGTGTTGTTGGGAGGAGGTCCCGCTGTAGTTTGACATCTGCGTGTTGTGTTGTTGGGAGGAGGTCCCGCTGTAGTTTGATGTCTGCGTGTTGTGTTGTTGGGAGGAGGTCCCGTTGTAGTTTGACATCTGCATGTTGTGTTGTTGGGAGGAGGTCCCGCTGTAGTTTGACATCTGCATGTTGTGTTGTTGGGAGGAGGTCCCGCTGTAGTTTGACATCTGCATGTTGTGTTGTTGGGAGGAGGTCCCGCTGTAATTTGACATCTGCATGTTGTGTTGTTGGGAGGAGGTCCCGCTGTAGTTTGACATCTGCATGTTGTGTTGTTGGGAGGAGGTCCCGTTGTAGTTTGACATCTGCATGTTGTGTTGTTGGGAGGAGGTCCCGCTATAGTTTGACATCTGCATGTTGTGTTGTTAGGAGGAGGTCCCGCTGTAGTTTGATGTCTGCATGTTGTGTTGTTGGGAGGAGGTCCCGCTGTAGTTTGACATCTGCATGTTGTGTTGTTGGGAGGAGGTCCCGTTGTAGTTTGACATCTGCATGTTGTGTTGTTGGGAGGAGGTCCCGCTGTAGTTTGACATCTGCATGTTGTGTTGTTAGGAGGAGGTCCCGCTGTAGTTTGACATATGCATGTTGTGTTGTTGGGAGGAGGTCCCGCTGTAGTTTGACATCTGCATGTTGTGTTGTTAGGAGGAGGTCCCGCTGTAGTTTGATGTCTGCATGTTGTGTTGTTAGGAGGAGGTCCCGCTGTAGTTTGTTAGTAACTTGATAGGTTCTGTTTCACTTAATGGATGTAAGGACCCATGCTGGGATAAATACGTGTTACGAATGAGCACACGTAACAGTAATAAAATATTGACTATTTTGGTATTAATAATAACTCTTTCTTACCGCCTAAATCACATGAAAAAGAGCTCATTAGGGTAACCAGCTAACATCTAATACGTAAACATGATCTCCTGGACATGGACGTGACAAGTCATGATGAATGTTTTTGGAATGCTTAAGTAAGATGTCAATTACGCACACCAAACTGTTACAGACAAGTGTTATTCGTGACCCTTCTCAGTGATGTCGCTATTTACAGCTGCTCCTAATTATTGCAATGGCTTGTGCTGCGCATAATATGGGTAATCTCAAACACATGTTTGTATTGTTATGTTTAACAAACACATTTGGAGTCCTACCCTGTATTTGTTAGTTCTTGTGTACACGAGATGGCAGTGGACAACCACAGTTTTTTGCTTTACTTGCCGTTCGCCAGAAACAGGTTGGTAGTCTTTTGTTTATTTATCATAAATCCGGATAGACCCTATACGACCCGACCTCAGAGTGATTCAGTGCCCCAACAACGTGCCTATCCCGACGCCTTTGTCACCAATAAAAACCGGTAATGGTTATTTGAGATAGCATATAATGGTGTTCCGAAGTGACCTAGCCGCTTCGCAAACAGCCTATGTTGTAGATAAATATCTACTAATGCAATAACTGTTGTTCACAAATAATAATACCACAATTATAAATACTGTTACTGAGTTCCAACGACGTAATGTAGCGCAGATCTTTTCAAAACGCGTAGTAGTTGCTAGTCCGGTGAGCGTAATAAACGTTAGCCAAAACCTGCAATAAGGTGCAGTATGATTTTTGTACTAAATTATATTTATTTATTCGTAAACATCACTAATTGACCAATCCAGATGAGCAGATGAACAGATGATGCACATCTTTTATTATATTTTCGTAAACAGCTCGAAATGTTTGTCAATATCTCTCTCAATTTCAACTGCATATAGATTTGCAGATGAAGTTTGGTTTGTGTACCAATTGTTCATACCACTTCGCCAATCGTCCTCGTTATATTGATATAATCATGTTGAGGCTTGTTGGAATGACGGGTGCGTCAAGTGGCGCAAGTGATACAGTAGGCCAAATATAAATTTGACGGACTGATTATACACTCCAACGCAAATGGGGTACGGGGTGCGGCGAACGTTTGTGCGTAAACACAGATGTGAATCTCACAATATTATCGGCTCCCAAATAACCTTTCAATCTAGTGGTGGAAAAGTGTGGATGAATAAGTATGCGAAATGACGAACTGACATGCGTGCATTTAACATATATAGAGTTAAATATATGAACGTTTGATTGTTGCTATCATAAAATCATGTTATGCAATAAAAAATGTAATGCACTCCTCGCTGATTCTGCCCAAATGCTTGATAATACAAATATTTAGTAAATGTAGTTTCACGTTATCAGTTTATGATTATGAAACATATTGTTCAATACGTTTCCTAACATACCTTAATATAATCCAATACATGTGAACACGAACGATTTGTGTGTGTGTGTGTGCGTGTGTGTGCGTGTGTGTGCGTGCGTGCGTGTGTGTGCATGCTTGCGTGCGTATACGAGGGCATGTTTGTGTGTGCGCGCGCGTGTGCATGCGTGCATGCATATATGGGTACGTGACGTATGACATAAATATCATGTACGTACAGTTTTATATTTGTTCTTGGTGTATCGGGCGTCCGAACAATTGCAATGCACCACACAATAAACAACTCTAGCATGACTTTGGACGACAGTCGTTTATTTGACAAACGAGCAACTGACTGTACAAAGACGCACAGCCTTTCGAAAAGTCTTGACAGTAATGCCGTTATGATGCCTCGTATTTCAAATGGTTGACGTCAATGGATGTTATATTGCAACCACCTGGATGACGTTTCAATGTAGGTACTAGAAAAGAGCCCCGTTGTGTCACCCAGGTAGATACCAACAAAGCATCGACAAGAAACGGGTGCTGAACCCGTTTTGCAGCTGTGGATAAATTCACGATGTTATTTATTAGTTTACAGTGTTGTCATACAAGTGTTCCACACCAGATGTGTGTCAACAGAAAGCGACATGGATGATGCCAATAAAATTATTGATAATCTGTTGTCATTGAGGCTTATTGAATATTGTGTACTTGAAACCAGGAGTGGCAACGAATTAGATTGAAAGGGTGTTCAGAGTGCAATGCTGTAGTTTTCAGAGCATCGGACCCTCAATTGAAATATTCCGGGTTCGAATCACCTTGCTGCCATTACGAATCTTCGACAAGTTCGTTCACTCCATGTGGCTCCAGTTCGATTGGACATGTCTGTTGGGGTATGAGGTGTAAAGTGCTTTGATCTGCCTTCAAGGCTGGATACCGCGGCATATACTAACATTCCTTTTTCGGAGATACCTATTCTACACATTTATTTTTATCATATCCAACACGTCAAATTACCTGTATTGAGACTTTGGCCCAACTTGTCAAGATTGTTTATCAATACGCCTGTTGTCCTGTTGGGATGACGTCACAGTATACGCCGTAAGCACGAACTTCCTCAGAACATTAGTTGTAATAATGAAGCCACCATGCGAAGATATTCGAAAGTCTCCGTACAGGTAATTTGACAGTTGTTATAAGACAATAACACCTTCATAGATTAAAATTATCTATCCTCACAAATGTTCAGTAATCTGGTACACGTGTTACTTTATTTAAAATACGATGTTCGCTCATCATATTATGTTGAAATTAAATCATATAATGGTCTTTATACAAGATTTACTATGTTGTAAATATACCGCCCCCAAATTGTGTTTAGGCGTTTAAATATGCTTGAAACAGATTACACCATTTGAAAGTTTCACCAGCGAAATATTCAAATTGTAAACAGAACATTCAAATATTAAACAAACACTAGGCCTGTCCTACCCACAAGTTATAAACATAACATTCAAATATTAAACAAACCCTATTGCCTGTCGTACTCACAAATATCTTTGAAGTTCCCGAATTTCCATAGGCGGGCCCAAGGTGCTAGGGGTACGAACCCCCCAGCACTTTGGAATGACATTTGGAATGTGCCCGCGCTAGCATGACGTGACCCCCTTAGACCTTTGATACGTGCCCCCATTTTTGGAGAACATCAATGTTGATTGTCTTGGCAACCCTCGTGAGGTGCACTTGGAGGGTTTTGAAGAACCTTAAAGTTGGTGTTTTTGGCGAGGCTCATGGAGTGCAACTGAAGGTTTTGCCCCCTCCCCAGACTATACCCTCTTTGGGTCCGCCGCTGATCCCTCGCATCAAACCACACGTCGGGGAATGTATTACTGATTAAACGAACTTGCTACTAATAATGACAGAAAACCTCCCTTAGTCCTTACCGGGGGGCGGCGGTTGTGCCATCACGGCCGTGGTGGCGACTAAAGTGATTACGGTCCACATCGACGGACGTAGGGCCGGCATAGCTGACTGCAACAAACGATACACCGCTGTTAGTTCCGCATTCCCAGTCATTTTACAATCAAGACGCATGTATAATATATATATCTTGAACTATCAGACGATCAGAGTAAACCAAAATGCATTTTGTCTACGGCGTAAATATTATATTATATGAAGGCGACAACCAAGGGTTCCAATGTAAGATTAAAATGGTCTTTACTGCAACGACAACGTTGCAATCAGTAATGGCATCACTGAGAAAATAAATGCAGAAAAAACAATTGTTTCAGCATGCTTCCTAAGTACGTCACTTACTCTAAGTTAGTTCATGCTTTTGTAATTAAATGAATGGTCAAAAGCAAGGTTCAGTATCAAATGAATGTTAACGTTGGTCTTCGGTGTTCAACGATAACATAACGAAAGGGTGCGTGACGCGTAGAGCGGAATACAGGAGTTCTACGGAGAACTTGTGACAGGGTTGTTTTGGAAAATGTAACCACAGAAAATCGTGGTACATAATACACGCGCGCGTGTAATATATACATACAAGTGGGCAATGTTGTGTTATTCACAACTAAATGGCATAATGCTATTCGATGTGAACATTGCACAACTCAATGTATACCTGATTATCTTGGTCGTTCTCTAAGAAAAGTTTGAAAAAAATCCGCAAACGTACAACAATCAAATTATATTTAATAGTTATTGTTGTTGACCACAGTTGGACTGACAATAAGTTAGAACAACTGCAGTTTACACGACATAAGATTATTCAACAATAAACACGACCAGTTGGTAACACACGTACCGGATATATCGTCAGCTGCATAGACTAGTTGTTGTCCACTACGAATAATGACGAAGTCACTCCCGAAACTCATACATATACCCGATGGTAGGTGTCGCTGCGTAGTCATTCAAGCGTGACCTCGGTGTACTGTGTTGATTATAGTGCCTGCGTTAGATGACTGGGTTAGATGCGGTTGGAGATGTTGTCAAAACTAGTTTGAAGCTAAGCTACATTGGAAGTAAATTAGTTTCAACTTATGTTTCAGTTGATGTTGTGAGTGTAGTTTGGGTATGTCCAAGGGAAACGTTAGTAGTATACTTTTGGTGTGTGCGAGTGTGTGTGTGTGTGTGTGTTGTGTGTGTGTGTGTGTGCGTGCGTGTATACGTGTAGGTGAGCGGGTGAGCTTGTCCGTATGTCCGTTTGGATACGTATGTGCGTGTGTGTGCGTTACTCGCAGGCGCGCGCGTACGTGCACTTGGACATGCACGCTTGTGTATATAGATTGACGTCTTAGAATGCGGTATTCTTTCAAACATGCACATTATGCAAACATGCATTGAAAAGGCACTTTATTAGTTTGTTGTCCGATTTTATTGCAACGCCGTAAAATTCCTGAAATGCGTTTAGTGCTTTTGGTGGTACATACAAGCAATATAGTTTACAGCATCAAATCGTTGAGTTCTAATGGTGTTTTACCCAAACATTTATTTCAAGCCTATGGAGAAGTAGGTGGCATATTCAGGCAGGAGTGCATTGTGCCCCGCATTAGGCAGGAGTGCATTGGGCCTAGCACTAGGCAGGAGTGCATTGTGCCCCGCATTAGGCAGGAGTGCATTGGGCCTAGCACTAGGCAGGAGTGCATTGTGCCCCGCATTAGGCATGAGTGCATTGGGCCTAGCACTAGGCAGGAGTGCATTGGGCCCCGCACTCCATAGTAATAGTTTTAAATGTATAGTAAACTGTTACGACACTATGATTTAGCATATGACAAACTATCATATAACTAAACTTGCCCTGGCTTCCCCTTTCCGAAATTCAAGGTGCAAGAAGTGGACGTTTCACCGGGTTCACTCTGATTAATTCGCTGTCTTCCCGTTATAGCTACGTTTTATTTATATTACAGATCCTGATTAAGATTAACGGTTCGACTAATCCCGTTGTAGTTACCTTTTAATTTTACAGTTCAGGACGAATCATTCATACACCTGAGTGAAATGGAGAAACGTGGAGTGATCGACCTTGTCCAAGGTTTGAAACGGCATCAAGAGGGTCACAGATTTTGTTGCGTCGGTCCTAAATTGCGTGTGAGCTACTACAATATTCTCCTAAATTCAACGTATAGTTTTAAGTAATAAAGTAATGTGTACATAATATACGCAAATGTTTTTTAACAGTTGATTTGTTGATAGACCTTCCTTAAAATACGTGGTCTTGTTATCATCAACCCTATGACGGATATGAGCAACGACAACGTATACATAATTAACTTAGGGATGGTTTTGTTATTAAATAGCTCACGTTAATGGAGTAATGATGACTCATCACCGACATTCACCAGATTTGTTGAAAGTCAACAAAATGACACATCTGTCGACGACATATTCTTGGGATCGCAGATTACAAGGCGTTTTCAAAATAATATAAGCGTTGAGTTACATGTATCGTTGTCATTGTGTGCACGTGTGTAGATGCGGGTGTATCAGGGTGGGTGCTTTTGTGATTGTGCCTGAAGAACAGTATTTATGGCTGTTGCGAGAAAAAACAATACGTTTGTTGTTCCCATTTGGTTTATCTCATGTCAAAAGTAGGACATTTGAGTATTTAAACATGACACATGAAGCATGTGTTAGTGTTGATCACGAATACAGGAGTCACTTATGTTAGTAATTTTGAAAGGCATCAGTTTGGTATGCGTCTTGGGAACAGGTGAAAACAGCAAATAGATTATTCGATTTGAGTTAGTGACATATAAGTTCGGTATATATAATATTATCGGTGGAATCCCGATATGTACGTCAATATCGTGCGTGCGGGTGCATGTGTCAAGTGCGTGTAGAGTACGTCAATATCGTGCGTGCGGGTGCATGTGTCAAGTGCGTGTAGAGTACGTCAATATCGTGCGTGCGGGTGCATGTGTCAAGTGCGTGTAGAGTGCGTATTCGTGCGTGCCAAATTCATGCGGGAATCTCGCTGGTGCATTAGGGATCTTCTTTGCATTTCGATAATTAAGTTTTTAGTAAAACGCATAGTACTTCGACATAGTTAACTAAACCACAAACACTTTAAGAAACAAGACATAACGACACGAACCAGCTTCTCCCCGTAATTCATTTATTATATTTTCGTGCTGCGTTCAGTCTTTTTTCGTATATTTTATGTTGATCCTTAAACGTCCATTTCTGTGGTACTGGCGCGCAGTCTGATCGTGTTTATTTTAAAGTCATGTTTAATGTCACGAATTACACAAATTCACGCTCAGGCACAAGCGCGCGCACACGCGTGTGGAGCGCAGTAGCGCAACGATAAAAGCTACGGAATCTCGACTGAGAGAACGCCGGTTCGAATGCTCTGCGGCGGTGTCGAACCTTGAGCAAGTTCGCTTACTCTACATTGCACCAGTTCAATCAGCTGTATGAATGAGTACCTGGCTGTAGACAATAGTGGATATTTGTGTACGAATAGTCTTCGCGCATTAATTGCAGCGTGGCTTAATGCTTCACAGAGAGGTCGAGATGTGTTCGATTGAACAGGTCTGCCAGGGAGTAAAGTGTAAAGCGCTTTGAGATAAGAACTCACCTTTTTACTTTCACACACACACACACACTCACACACGCACACCAGCACACACGCACGCACACACGCACACACGTACGCACATATATACACACAATCACAATTGCATTCATATAATTTGACCATTATTTGTTAAATGCGAATGTTACAATTCGAATATTATGTCTACATTGCTCAATCAACAACATGATAAATGTTCGTAAGCAAATAAGCAAATAACGAACATAAACATTCGCGGTTAATATGTTATAGTATAATCTACTATAGCATGGTTTTACGATTACTATTTTCTGATTAATAATATACCGTTTAGATAATGTTGATTGGTGAATTATTGAAACGTGTGCTTAATTGTCGTGTCCACTATAGCCGAGACGATTAGCAGTGGAAATGTACCGTTTGACCTTCGTCGTAGGGTCATATTTTATGTATGTTGTAGGGGCAGTAGTTAGTTCACTGCTAATGGCCATTTATTTACCAGTTCCAGTCCACTTTAACGGATTCAGTACAGCGCAAACACGGGTGGTCATGCGCTGCCTGACACGGCTCGGTACGGACACACGCAGAACCAGTCATGCGTGACCGCAAACGCCTCGCAGTCTTTCCGATGTCCGCGGTGTTCAGCAACCAGCCGCGTGTCCATCGTTTGTTAGATAAGTCGTGTATTATATCAGTTTTGAGGCATTTTATTCTATGAAGTTCCACAGTGAACCAGGCGGGTGAAACGACGTGGACAACGCAAAACAGCAACGCACAAAACACGATTAATGTTTATGTTTTTCAATTCAGATTATAGGCTGTTTTGAACGATTTGCGAATTCGAGGAGCTCTCCCTGTGCATCGTCTTCTCCCATCCCTCCTCCTTCCTGTTTCTTTCGCTCTTCCGCTCCTTCTCCCTCTATTTATCCCCATGTACTATTAATCTTATGAGCATATATGTGTTTTGGGGACATAGAGAAACATTTATATTTGCACATCCATAATATTACAACACGTTCGTCACTGCTTATATCGATTACTCCTTTATTGACACTTGTCTTAGCAAATGTCAAGTCGTCAATAGTAGTAATACTCTTGTTGGCATAAAACGTAATTAAAGACTCGCACACGCAAACGGTAAAACACCGGATGCATTGGCCTCGAGAAAGGATGTATACCTGCGGTTAGAAACACTACTATCAATAGGGAATGGCAGGGAGTGGTCAGCAATAAAAGTGATGAATGTTCACAAGCTAAGGGCCGACGTCTTCATTCAATATGTCCTCGTTGTGAGCCGACGATGCAGCTCCGGCTCCGGGGAAGGTGTCGGTGGATAACGCGATTGTGTTTACACCTGTTCACGCCATAAATCTTCCATCATCACGGTTTACGTGATTTATGTTGCCATCCTGTTAGAAGACTATTGAGATTAATCTGTAAGATGGGTGTGATTAAGGAATTGCGGTTATTTAGGGAACCAAAATGAGACTGCTTTGTAAACATTCAGCACAAGTGACATGTTTATGTATTGTTGAAGTACAAACTGTATTTCGTGGGCATTATAGAAACTAGCGTAGACGGTGAATTGTGCTTAAGTATTTTGTCCTTTGTGGTATAGAAATCTGTATTTTGCACATGCCGATTATGTTATGACATTTGTATATTATTACATTTTATTTATTTTAAGAGTTTCCCCACGAATAATAACAGCCAGTCTTGCCTATGCGTTAACTTGCTCCAGGCAACACTATGAAGACAGCCATCGGAAAATTTAGATATATTTTGTGAAAAAATAGAACACATGTTAAGTGATGTAAAAACACACAAAGTTTGGTAGTCCAAAGTTGTTTATTTTGTATATAAACGATATTTGTAATGTTTCAAACATCTTTCAGTTCATCTTATTTGCTGATGATACCAACAAGTTATACAGTAATAGTGATATAGGTGAACTTGTCAGGTTGACAAATATTGAATTGGAAATGTTACATGTATGGTTTGCAGTAAACAGGCTCTATCTCAGTATATCATAGACACATTATATGTTATTTGGTAATCGTATTATAAAGACACATAAGAAAGGAAGAAATAAATAAGATTAAATTCACAAAATGTTTAGGGGTTTTGATAAATAATAATTTAACATGGAAAACACATTTCTATAATAAAATCTAAACTCTCAAAGAGTTGTGCCAAAATGTGTACAGCCAGCTTTTTATTAACAAAGGTGGAATGCTTATTGTATACCATTCTCTCTTTCTTCCATACATTATGTATTGCATTGAAGTATAGGGTAATACGTATGCTACTACCTTAAATTGTTTAGTATTGTTACAAAAGGAAGTGGCGCGTTTAATTTGTAGAGCTAAGAGGTTGGATAACATTTCTTCTCTATTCTCTGAATTACGCATCTTGAAAATGTCAGATATTTTTAAATTACGAACTGCACTTGTTACCTACAAGGCAAATAACAATTTGCAACCAGTGAATATACAAAAGTTGTACAATCATGTCTGTGCAACTAGACAAAGCCCAACTTTTAAACAACATTTTGCTCACACGAATTTTAAGAGAATGTGTATATCGTTTAAAGGTGTAACACTATGTATTCTCTAGGTAATTATTTGATATGTTCTAGAAATGTCCATTGTTTAAAAAATGCACTGATAATATTTTGCTTACCTACTAAAATGTATTGTTTATATTGGACTTCACAATTTTTTTATTCTTGAATACAAGTGGTTTTGGTGATAGATATTATTTTAAAAATATGAATCATATGTTGTAATCACTCTTGTTGCATATTGTAATATATTATTGATGGTAATTATATCCATTGTAATTTGTGCAAGTGTTATAAGTGACGCACTTCTTCTTGTCCTTTCCGACTTCAAAACTGTGATTAACAATTGTATATTTAGCACTTTTGTGCATTGTAATTGTTGTTGTTGTTGTTGAAATAAATATCACATATATTTAAAATGTTAATACAAGAGTGTTTGTTCACCTGTTAGTGTATACTAAGGTTTCTCGGAGCAAAAAAAAAAAATCGTTTAACAGTGTTACGTGAACGCGTGTCACTATACGACATCACCGCCGCATTCGCAGAAGACCACAGAGGATGAACCAGCAGTTCATGCGAAATTTATGTATTACAAACGACAGTGGAGAATATATCGGCACCGGTCCCGGGCTGGTGTCACTCTGCGGGGGTTCGTGCCAGGCGCGTGAAGGCACCGACTGAAATGGGCGCGTGGGAGCTCCTTACGAAACTGAGCATGAATAGCATCAGGTATGAACAGAAGGCCTACTCATCGCTGCCCGTGACGTATTTCTCTGTAAATATCTTCACCCAGACTGACATGACATCGCCTGCTCATTTAACGTAGGCTCGCTTTGAGCTTGTTCGCCGATGGCCACGTACACTATGGTCTGAAGTGCAAATGATCATTAAACTAAAATATTAATACTAACACACTCATTTAAACTAAACATTGTGCCATACAATAGTTCTAAAAATATTAACAAATAAATAAAATAAAAGGCACCAAAATATTTGGAATATGATAGTAAGATGTTAAGTTAAATTAAACACAGTACAATATAATATCATTAATAAATTACAATGCATAAGTTAATCACTAAAATATAGCAATATAAAATAAAATAAAATATAAAATAAATAAATAGTTCTAAAATATTACTAATATAAATAAGTCCACTGGATCCATGAGGACAATCACAAACAAGCTATACTGGCGTTCATGTAGAATAATACTCTAAATAAATGTGTGTTTAGTATATATTTTAAAATGCCAAGAGTGTCCGAAAATTTCATGTAATTAGGTAGAGTGTTCCAGAGAGTTGCAGCGGCTACCGCGAACGAACTGTCACCAGCTTTGACGCGAGTACGCGTTACGGACAACATGTTGTCAGCAGACCGCAGTGATCTAGCGGGTCTGTAAGGACACACGCGATCACGCAAATAGAAGGGCGCATTTTCATGCATTGCCTTGAAGGTAAACACCAATATCTTGAACTCAATTCTGCGAGCAACGGGTAGCCAGTGCAGCTCATGCAACAGCGGTGCAGCACTATCACTCCGCGGGCGACGCAATATCAGACGAGCGGCCGAGTTGTGAATTCGAGCGATGTTGTTTGCGGATGTTCCGTATATGATTGAGTTGCAATAGTCCAGCCGCGATGTTATTATGTCGTTGACTATGCGTTCCTTCGTTGTTTTAGGCAAACATCGGCTGATTTGATTAATGTGGCTAAGTGGAATGCGCACACACTAACGGTTTGTGACAGTTGTTTGTTCATGTTCAGGTGTCTGTCCATGCACGTAGACGCCGAGATTCCGGACACATCGTGAAGCTGCAATCGCACAATCACCAACACGTATTACGCTGCCACCCACAAGTGCAGCGGCCGACTTATGCACAACTGCAATATGTATTCGGTCTTGCTGTCATTCATGCACATGTAATTCCGCGCCATCCAATGTTTTATGTCATCCAGGCAAGCTTTCATTCGACGTAAAACAGCAGCGTAAGCGGTTGTACTGAGATCAAAGTGGGGGTAGAGTTGTAGATCATCAGCATAGTGATGGTAGCAAAGGCCATGTTTTCTGGTGATATCGCCAATTGGTTCCACACAGAACGAGAAGAGCAGTGGGCCCAGGACGGAATCTTGCGGGACACCTGACGCCAGAGGAATTGTACCCGAAAATGTGTCAGCAATTACGACGCGCTGAGAATTGTGACCACCAAGAGATCTCACCAGACGAAACATAGTGTTGTTG
This sequence comes from Escarpia spicata, assembly GCA_963995525.1. Lineage (NCBI taxonomy): Eukaryota > Metazoa > Annelida > Polychaeta > Sabellida > Siboglinidae > Escarpia > Escarpia spicata. The sequence goes on from OZ023211.1 coordinate 65,436,090, forward strand.
TTAGCGTTTCCTAAACGATCTTGAAAATATAATGTTTTTTTCTCCAGTGTCATTGTATTCAGCACATAGCGTGACGTACAACTGGCGATGAATTTCAAGTTTGGTTTTCCTCCAAAGATTTTCCAGTTTCCGTTTCTTCTCACGGGCATCGTCAATGTCTGCGTCGTACCATGGGTGGGTCGAGTTATTCTGTGTGCATACAGTGCGCCACGGAGCGTGTTTATCCAGACACTTCGTTAAGTAGGTGTTGTACGTAGCGACTAATTCACCCACTTGCATAGCTTTACAGCACGATGTTATATCAGCACAAACGGATTTTATTTCATCTCTCAGTGCACAGTTATCAGTGTCCCGAAAGTTACGTTTTGCTGTCGTCGATACCATACCATACTGGAATTTCAATACGATGATGATCAGAAATTGAGTCTGGATGAACTGTGACAGCAGAGATGAGGTTGTTGTTACTATTACTGACGACAAGATCCGGGATGTGTCCACAAGTGTGCGTAGGTGAAAGTACATGTTGAGTCAGGTTGAACGACTCAAGAAGATCACGTCGATGTTCAGATTTAGTTTCACTATCAAAGTGGATATTGAAATCCCCACCAATGGTGGTGGGTACGACAGATATAGACACTTCGCTGAATAAGTGTTCAAGTTCGATATAAAAGTCCGATGTTAACCCGGATGTCTTACATGATACCGGGGGGTGGTGGACAACCCACACGTTGAATTGCATACAATGCTGGTTAACGAACTGCAAACGGAGTAGTTCAACGGTTGTTAAAGATAACTTCGGTTGCAATTTTGTTTTGTATGTAGGGCGATGCACAGTTCCCACTTTATCGCCACGACCAGAAGCACGAGCGACATGTTAGAGTGTATATCCGGGCGGGGTTACTTCGGCTATTATCGCATCGTCCACGTTCTTCTTAAGCTAAATCTCGGTGATTGCCCGCACTTCCCATAATAGATTCACTTTTATTCGTTGCTTTATTGCGTAGGGATCTAGCGTTAATCAGAGCCACATTTGGAGTATAATGACTGGCGATGGATTTCGTACTGCAGTTTTCAAGTGTTACCTGTGTGAGATCTGCTTTTTGACACCGCGCTGTTTACAAATACCAGGTCTCACATTCAACGGCCTAAGCGTGGTTACTGGCCTGATCCGCGTCGTTTCGGCTGATGTCCCGCGCCTGGTCGGTGGTCGGTGGTCGGTGGTCGGTGGTCGGCACAAGTTCAGCGTCCGTATTGTTGTTGTCCACGGTTGGCTATGCGTTTGACGGCAGTGTCAAAGGCCGAGAAGAAACGTTCTGGACAACGACATGCTTCGCCGGTCGCTGGCAGGCTGAGCGTAGACGTCCAGATAATGTAGGTTGGAAACCGGTTCCGGTCAAGCTTGGTTGATCACAGCTGCTAATATACTCACAAGAAACATTGATGATCTTAAATGCACACTTATGCATGGGACGATTTCGTAATGGTAGCAGACACTATGTCTATTTTCTAGAATTCTTCCAAGCTATGTAAACCGCCTGCTGATCAGATCGGGACGGTTTACCTAACTTGGAACCATCGTAGTACGATTGTTCGTAGCAAACGTAATAGCGGAGATACATTCGAGTAGAAAGTTTGACATACACAAATACATACACAGTGGATCGAGTGTAGTCGGATATGTCTCGGGGAAATCGAATGGGCTCCATTGAGCAGGTTTAGTACGTGTTGTGCACTTCCCGCAGTCTCAGAAACTCATATAAACGTAACCTACTCAGTTCTTCTGGACACCAATGCGTGTTGCGTTGGGGTCCAGAAGAACTAAGTAGGTTACGTTTATATGAGTTTCTGAGACTCCCCATCTCTTCATCGGTCTTTCTTTGGATTCACTCGGTCTCCCTCTGTATCCCTAGGTCGTCACCTGTCTCACTCGGTCCCCCTCTATTTCTCTATGTCTCCCTCGGCCTCCCTTCGTCTCCCTCGGTCTCCTCCGTCTCTCTCGGTCTCCGTCGGTCTCCCTTGGTTGTGCTCGGTCTCCCTACTTCTCCCTCGGTTTAACTTAGTTTTGCTCCGTCTCCCTCGGCCACCATCGATGTCCATCGGTCTCACTCTGTCACCGTCAGCCTCCCACTGTCTCCATCGGTCTCCCTAGGTCTCAATCGGTCTCCCTCGGTCTCCCTCTGTTTCCCTCTGTCGCCTTCTGTCTCTCTTAGTTTTGCTCCGTCTCCCACGGCCACCCTCGGTTTCATTCGGTCTCCACAGGTCTTCTACGGTCTCTTTCGGTCCCCCTCGGTTTTCTACCGTTTCCACTTGTCTCCCTCGGTCCTTTTCCTTCTCCCTCGGCCTCCTTCCGTCCCCCTCTGCCTCTCACTGTCTCGGTATCCCCCAATCTCTCTCGTGGGACTTATTCTGACGCCGTTGAATTCACTACGAATCCGTGCTTTTGTTATCTTAGCAAAAGTACTAGTTTGATATATAAATTTCCTGGAATTAGCGAGACGCATTGTGCAGTACGAACATAGTTCAGCTACACCGTTGTATTGTTTTCCAATCCATAAAACGGTACCAGGCGGCCATCGCTCCAGAATTATATTGTCATACATTTATATTTGTCGACTGAATCGTTTGTCAATAACACGACCGCGCCCGCTACGAAGATATTTCCTTCCATTGTTTGTATTATTCTTTTATTGTATCTGAATGTTTGGCGGCTTGAGTGGGATAGCTAAAAAGGCTAGGGTCATTCCGAAGCCTACATGTTGTGTCAGTATATCTTAACCCCAACATGTCCCTATCCAAACACCTTCCAAGAACCGACCGATACCACTTTAAAACCAACTGACAACAATTAAAGCACTTTTGATGCATACATTTGATGATTATAATTGAGTAACAGCGTGGACAAATAATAACACACTTACATTCTGAGTTCGTTAGCAATGAAACGTTCCCACTATTGAACAATCCGTGGACATATATGTAGATTGTTCAAGTAATTTACAATGTTCTATAGATATCTGCAGACTGTAGCAATGAGACGTTAAATAAAACTATGGAATAATACATCCTATAGATGTGTGTTCTACTTGCATATTACTATATAGAAAACCATCCATAATAATCCAAAGGAGTAATATAGTTATAGAATGTTATAGATATTCTGCTAAGCGACGTGTGTCTTGTTGGGAAATACCAAGAGTACACTGGGGTATATGCGTAAACACTTGTATGCAATCTGTATCGCGTATAAATGGACATTGTGCCATATACTGATGTCACTGAATTCATCGCTCTCATTTAATTGTGCATTTTGGTACAATATTTCCTCAAAATATAGACTTCTTTATATAAATATATAATATATAATGGGATCTCACAATTAAGGTCACCTGGAAAGTTAAGGTAAGTTCTTATGTAGCGCAGTAACCACTCCTCAGTATTGCTCAAAGCGTTTTACACTTTACTCCCTGGCAGAACTGTTCAAACGAACACCATCACGACTTCTCTGGGAAGCATTCAGCCACGCTGCAATTAATGCGCGAAGACTATTCGTACACAACTATCCACCATTGTCTATAGCCAGGTACTCATTCATACAGCTGAGTGAACTGTAGCAAAGTAGAGTGATCGAACTTGCCCAAGATTCGACACCGCAGCACAGGATTCGAATCCGGGTTCTCTCGGTGGAGAGTCCGAAGCTTTAGCTCTGCGCCACTGCGCTCCACTAATGATCTGTATACTGTTAATCGTGCTGTTTTAATCCCTGAGTCATTAGAGTATGTCTCATTACGTGTACAGTCCAGTCCTGTTCAAGCAAGCCGCAGCACGTGCAAGTTCAACATCAACGCCTGGTACTTCGACGCCACCTCGCGCCAGTGCCGTGAGTTCATATCTGGTGGCTGCGACGGCAACCGTATCCGCTTCCTCGATCGGCGAACGTGCGGAATGTCTTGCGGGCCAGTGAATACGTCGTAGTGTTTTCTGATCCCATCGGGAATAGACGGAATAGCAGTGTTGGTTTTTTTGTTACGATCAGGACGAAATTTCTATTTGAATTTCCCGTATGTAAGACCCATTTTAATAGAGTATTTATTGTTTACATGCTCAGTTAAAATAGTACACCAAGTAAGATATCAACGGTAGTATAGTATTAATATGTTATCTTGCCACAGGTGGTAACGATACAATTTTCGTACATTCAACACAAATAACCGTTTGCACTTGCACTAATAAAGGTAAACAACACTGCCACCTTTGTATATGTTCGTATGTACGTGCGTGTGTGTAATTTATGTTGGAAATAACGCAGCAATTAGCGGACGAGCCGTACCATTTTTGGACGTATGTATGCAACGATACAATGTTAGACCTACTGGGAAATCATAATTGTCTCAACTTTCGCTATAGTTTTCAAAATCAACTTGATTGATAAGATTTACGAAGGACACAAAGCCGTAGTTCACCATATAAATTGCATAAGCGTTTATTTGTTGCATTTCAAAGTCGGGTATATGAGTTATACGGTGTTAGCAAATTATTCCTTCTATCGAATAAGGTAGAACCTCTAAGCTGCGCCATCTGGTGGCTCGGTAATTTTTACAAGCTGTTGTTGCACCACCGTACCTCGCCTTGGACGGCTCAAGCTGTTGTTGCACCACCGCACCTCCCCTTAGACGGCTCAAGCTGTTGTTGCACCACCGCACCTCCCCTTAGACGGCTCAAGCTGTTGTTGCACCACCGTACCTCCCCTTAGACGGCTCAAGCTGTTGTTGCACCACCGTACCTCGCCTTAGATTTCTCAAGCTGTTGTTGCACCACCGCACCTCGCCTTAGACGGCTCAAGCTGTTGTTGCACCACCGTACCTCGCCTTAGAAGGCTCAATCTGTTGTTGCACCACCGTACCTCGCCTTAGACGGCTCAAGCTGTTGTTGCACCACCGCACCTCGCCTTAGACGGCTCAAGCTGTTGTTGCACCACCGTACCTCCCCTTAGACGGCTCAAGCTGTTGTTGCACCACCGTACCTCCCCTTAGACGGCTCAATCTGTTGTTGCACCACCGTACCTCGCCTTAGACGGCTCAATCTGTTGTTGCACCACCGCACCTCCCCTTAGACGGCTCAAGCTGTTGTTGCACCACCGCACCTCGCCTTAGACGGCTCAAGCTGTTGTTGCACCACCGTACCTCGCCTTAGAAGGCTCAATCTGTTGTTGCACCACCGTACCTCGCCTTAGACGGCTCAAGCTGTTGTTGCACCACCGTACCTCCCCATAGACGGCTCAAGCTGTTGTTGCACCACCGTACCTCGCCTTAGACGGCTCAAGCTGTTGTTGCACCACCGTACCTCCCCTTAGACGGCTCAAGCTGTTGTTGCACCACCGTACCTCCCCTTAGACGGCTCAAGCTGTTGTTGCACCACCGTACCTCCCCTTAGACGGCTCAAGTTGTTGTTGCACCACCGTACCTCCCCTTAGACGGCTCAAGCTGTTGTTGCACCACCGCACCTCGCCTTAGACGGCTCAAGCTGTTGTTGCACCACCGTACCTCGCCTTAGACGGCTCAAGCTGTTGTTGCACCACCGTACCTCGCCTTAGACGGCTCAAGCTGTTGTTGCACCACCGTACCTCCCCTTAGACGGCTCAAGCTGTTGTTACACCACCGTACCTCGCCTTAGACGGCTCAAGCTGTTGTTGCACCACCGTACCTCGCCTTAGACGGCTCAAGCTGCAGCACAACAGAAAAACAAGTCAACACAATAAGAAACAACATCACCGCAAATATTGCAAAATGAATTATGTCAATTTATTTAAACAATAAATCACGTTTTGCAGAATGGTTCTCTAACGATAGATTAATAAAGAATGTTTCTACTAAAGAGGAGATGCTGGGTTCGAATCTATGCAGTGTTTTTCGCTTTTGCTGTAGACAACTTCGAATTGCGTGAAACTGTCGTAAAGGCTTCATATACATTTTACACACTAGACTTCGACCATTGTTCTTGCAAAGATTGAATGTCTGGTCTAATATGGAATGGATGTTCCGTTTTTATTATGAATACCATCTTGCAGCAACGATTTCTAAAGATACCAATGCAAATTTAAATAAAGACAACAGGTATGCACGAGGAGACACGGCCAGATGCATATATGCTTACATACATACGAACGTCCATACGCACGCACGCACGCACACTCACACACATACGCACACACGCACGCACACACGAACACAACACACACATACACACAACGAAACAAAAACAAGACGCGTAGACAAACAGGGCGACATCCTACCTTGGGATTATCGTTCCATGCACATGTATGTGAGACAATGGCCGAGGCAACACTTCTTTGTCCCCGCGCAGTCGGCATATATTATACACTTGTGTTGCGAAGGCTTCGTACACGGCACTGGCGAAGGCTTAGAAGTAGCCGGGCAGTGGCCTGGTTTAAACACTGGAAACACGACGGAACAAATCTTCGTAGTCTGTGGGAATACAATTCAAGTCTACACACGCTGTGAGAACACAGTTCAAATCTTCGTAGTATGTAGGAACACAATTCAAGTCTACACACGCTGTGAGAACACAGTTCAAATCTTCGTAGTCTGTAGGAACACAATTCAAGTCTACACACGCTGTGAGAACACAGTTCAAATCTTCGTAGTCTGTAGGAACACAATTTAAGTCTACACACGCTGTGAGAACACAGTTCAAATCTTCGTAGTCTGTAGGAACACAATTCAAGTCTACACACGTTGTGAGAACACAGTTCAAATCTTCGTAGTCTGTAGGAACACAATTCAAGTCTACACACGCTGTGAGAACACAGTTCAAATCTTCGTAGTCTGTAGGAACACAATTCAAGTCTACACACGCTGTGAGAACACAGTTCAAGTTTACATAACAAAGTCCTTATAGTGTTGAGGACTTCTGCGATTACGGCTCGGTCGGCTGGGCGGTACTGGTTCTGACAGCACTTGAGGAGCTACAGTCGGCACAGCATAATACTCACGCTGCAGTTCAGGCGTACTACGTTGCTGAGATAGCTGGTAGTGATTAAGCTTTCCGTGTTCCGACTCTCGTGTATGGTTACCGTTCACAGCTTCCCGGGACACTCTCTTGAAATGAGACGACTTCCTGGTGATGGTATGATCTCGGTGAGATGCAGTAATCATTGGTCCTTTCTTCTGAGTTATTCAATACAGTCCGGGGCGGTATGTTGGTGTGGTTTAGTTCCGCCTAGGCTGTCTCACCATTACGGCATCTCCTTTGGCCAATGTGCAAGGCTTGGCATGAGAACGATTGTCTGCATAGGATTTCATTCTCGCTTTTGCTCTGTGGTCTGCATCACGGACCAGGTCATCACTCATTTTTGATTGAGATGAGGTGTGTAGCTTCATATTCGGTTCACGACCAAAGAGCGTAGCATAGGGAGATACGTTGGTTGTGGTGTGGGGCGTTGCACGATAGTTCCACAAGAACTTGTTGAGTTCTTGTTTCCAAGGAATTCCCTCAGACGTTGCAGCTTTGCCAAGATTTCGCATAAAGCGTTTAGCTTCGCTATTGGCATGGGGCCAACATGGAGTCGTTTGCGGTATTTGAATCTCATGTGTGCAACCGTTGAATTCATATGTTCATTGTTGAAAGGTGGTCCATTGTCTGATTTCAGAACCGTGGGCATGCCAAACACAAACTCCACCTTGTAAACCACAGGAATTACTGTGTTGGCAGAAGTTGATCGGACAATCTCGACGATTGGATATCTCGAATAGTCATCGATGATTACTAGCAAGTATTCCCCAGATGGTAATGGTCCGTAGAAATCAGTAGACAGTTCACTCCGTCTGTGTGTATCTACTCTCTACACAAATTAAGGCTCGGTTTACATAGGTGATGACTTTTGATTGTCCATCTTTGTCTTGCTGAACATGGATTTCGCCGAGTCTCTCTGGACTTGCGTCGACGTTCAGAGAGGTGTCTTTGTTCACGTCAAAGTAGGCATTGACAGAATCTTGGGACAGTGAATCTTTCAGCTTGTTCAATGCATTATCGTGGATCGATTTCTAGTTCCAACTGCGGTCACTCTTGGTGAGATCACGTAACGGTTCCATGATAGAGGCCAAACCTGGGATGTAGCTAGTACAGTAGTTTGTTAGGCCAAGAAGACTTCGTACTTCTTTGGCATTCTTTGGCGGTTCGGCTCGCTTGATGTCCTGGACTTTCTTTGGGTCAGGGGATACACCATTGGCACTGCAGAGATATGACCAAAATAACTCAAGTGTGCTCTTGTTGAACACACACTTGTTCTTATTCAGTGTAAATCCCTTCTCTTTGAATCTCTCAAAGACAGCTTTCAGCGACTTGTCATGTGTTTCTTGGTTTCTTCAAAAGATGAGGATATCATCGCTGATGTTGATTGAGCCTTGGATACCCTGAATGCAATTTCGGATTGCATTCTGAAAGATTTCAGCAGCGGAACTAATGCCGGAATTTAATCGCTTGTATCGTTGGAGACCACAGTGCATGCTGATCGTGGTTATGTATCGTGATGTAGGATCCAGCTCAAGCTGATGGTATCCTTTGTTGAGATCCAATTTCGAAAACACAATAGCACCGATGAGGTCGAATAGGATGTCATCCATTGTAGGAGTGATGTGTCTTTCTCGTTGGATCGCTTTGTTTGGTAGGCGCATATCAACGCAGATTCGTACCTCGTTGGGTGATTTGGGTTTTGGTACAGCTAATATGGATGATACCCATGGTGTCGGTTTATCAACTGCTTTGACGATATCAAGCTTTTCTAGTCTGACAAACACTTCTTCTACTTTACGCCTCAGGTGGAATGGGATTCTGCGTTGACTTTGTGCCATTGGTTTTTACTTCAGTGTCGATGTGAATCTTTTTTTGGGTCCCATTGAGCTTTCCAAGACCTTCGAATATTTCTGGGTACTGAGAAGCGATGTCATTTGCAACTCTTGTGATACTGACAGCATTGGTTATATGTAGCAAACTAAGTTCGGTGCACATGTCACATCCGTGATTCCCGTCGATGACATAAAACGGTGCAGAAATCATCTTCTGTCCTGACCTTAGATCAGCTGTCACTTTCCCTCGAATTAGGAGTGGCTTTTTCGATCCATACGCACGTGTGTTCTTGGTGACTGGTTCAACAACAAAGTTGGTGCCTATGAGATGAAATGTTGATTTGTCAAGTAAGTTGACAATGGGTCCCGAATCTACGAGGAGTTCCAAATATTCTCCAATGATGGTGACAGTTCTGCGTGGATGTCGCGAATCACCTCGTAAGTTGCCAATGACATAAAAAAAAAAAAATATTATGTACTCATCCTCATTGCTGGATGAAACAGCAATCTTATTTACATTGGGCATGCGTTTGCTTGTAAACTGGTTTTGTGGATCCCTTGTGATTGTGGATCTGGTGAACTGTCTGGGTGACCCCCTACTTTGTCCTGTCTTTGTTTGGCAGCACCGAACAAAATGATTGTTCCTTCCACAAGCATGGCATTTATGACCAAATGCAGGAAATAGTTTTTTTGTGCGGATATACACCACTGCAGTGGCCGCAGATGGAGTCACGTGTGATGTCACGTGTGATCGTTTACCTTGATCGTGCCGAGAATGGTTTTGTATGTTTAACATACACTTTGTTCACCGATTCCCTTGTTTCAACTTCGATGATGCTTGCTTCCTGCTCAGCAGCCTCCATGCCTCGACCTTAGTCGAGGACCTCTTTCAATGTTATTCCATGAAGGAATGATCTATGTCGCACTTTGCTTGATTTACACTTTTGTGTTATTTGAACTGTGGTTTCGCTGTCGACGTTGACAACTTCACAGTCTCGCGCTAATGTACGCAGTCTCGTGACGAAAGTGTACAGTGTTTCGTTTTGCAATTGTTCGGCTTTTTGGAACTCGTATACACGATACTGTGTAAATTTTACAGGTTTGAAGTGCTTGGACAGCTTTGCTTTAACAGTTTCAAAAGTGTCATAAATGTCAAATATTACCTCACCGGCAGAAATTTCGGAAAATACGTGGAAGGATTAAAGAAATAAGAATTATTATTACATAAATATTACTCATAAATTATCCACAGAAATATATTAAGAAACATCTTTAGCTAACCGGTAGTCAGAGAAAGTGTATTATTTTGAGGAAGGTAGTCGTTGGGCGATAGTCGGGAAAATCGAACTTGTTGATATGGCTAGTGTCCCGCGTATTCGCTAGGGCATGACAGAACCGAACTAATCAAGGCAATCTAGCGTAACGTGTTTGTGCACAATAACAGTCTTCTAACAGACTACATAGTAAACAGCGTAAACGTAGTTGACTAGATAAAAAAAATACGAGTAAATTCCAGCTAGCATGGCGCCGTACAAACGCAAAGTAAAGGCAACGCGACATTTGGTGTGTGTCGCGTGTAGCAGTTTGATTGACTTTGCGATGTCCGGCTCCGATAAGACGTGGGCTGAGGCAAAGTTGGTAGATTTGGATGTCGGGGTTGTGCTCACGTTAGAAGTTTAAAGAAGGAAGTAGACGAGTTAGACAATATAGTTATAGGGTGTTGATGGGAAAAACAAACGAGGAAGGGAAGTCAGATGATATGACAGTGGAAATGAAGGAGACAGGTCGTGCGGTGAGGGATGCTAGGGCGATAGTTGGCGAGACTGTGAAACATAAGGAACAAGAGAAGAAGAAGACAGAGGGATGGAAGTAAAATGCTAGGCAGAGGAAAGATAATCAGGCCAGTGGAGACAGATAATCATGAGGTCAGACTGTAGAGAATGAAGAGAGAAGCGATAGCAATACAGGCGATCAAGAGGTAGATATTACAGAGGCAGTTGGCAAGACAGTGAACCAAAAGACTAAAAAGAAAGCATATGGAATTAGACAAAGTGTTCAGCAAAATAAAGATAAACAAGTCGGTGTTGAGGAGCTGCAACTGTAGGAAGGTAAGAGTTATGCAGATGCAGTAGTTAACAGGAAAGAGAGGAAACTGCGAGTAGTCAAGAGGGATTCTATTATCAGGAAATTGGACAAGACAATAAAACGGGAGGAAATTACAATATGTCTGTCTATCAAGGGGCGAAGATAGAGGATGCCACAGAACGAGTAGGCCAGGTTATGGGTACCTACAACGGGATACCTATTCTTGTGCACGTGCTCCAATAATGCTGAGAAGGAATGTACGACGGACATTTTGGCAAGTATAGGAGACTGGTCCGCACACTGAAAGAAGCACAAATTGGATAAATCGTGTTATGGGGTATACTGCCGAAAATGGGTGGCAGGGAACAGTACTACAAGAATTGTAGAAGAATGACCAGTAACACACTGCTTCAGAAGTTGTGTACGGAGGAAGGACTCGGCTTTGTAGACATGTGGGCAAGCTTCGTAGGGAAGGAAGAACCATTTTTGTGTAATGGGATTCATATGACAGGAAAAGGAGCAGCAGTTCTATGGAGTGAGTTCATCAGATGCATAGATGAAGGCACATGCACAGTTGAGTATTTAAACTAGATGCGCAGGGGATACGTAGAGCCACATTAAAGGGATGGAACAAGCAAATCTACAAAGAAAGGTTCGCTAAATATCCATGAAAAATGAACTCAGATGTGTATGCTTAAATAACAGAAGCATAGTAAATAAGAGAAGCGATTTAGAAATCATGGTAGCATTGATATTGACCCAGATGTAACAGGTATCACATATTTATGTGATGCCTGTGAAAAGGAAGACATGGTAAATGCTGACCTAGTTCTATCAAGTTATGTCGTGTTTAGAAAAGACAGACAAGAGAGACGGGGACGCGGGGTCATTCGGTATATTAAAGAATGTATACAGACATATAAAGTACGACGGAAAAATGAAGCAGAACACGATTAAACTATATGCTAGAACATAGTTAGAAGAAAGTCAACATTAACAATAGGACTAGTTTATTGTAGCACTAGCATAGGAGAAGAGGATGATGTAAAACTGCACAATGCTATAAAGGAAAAGAGTAAAGGGGAAAGTGTTATAACTGTTTTCTTACTCAATATGTTTTGGAAGTAACCAGAAGTGGGAATGTTTTGGATTTAGTGTTCTCTTCTCAGAAAGAGTTAGTTGATAATGTGAAAGTATATGAACCTCTGGGATCTAGTGATCATAACCAGATCTATTTTAATATAAAAGTACAATTGTAAAAGCAACAGAGGAGAAACTTCAACAAAGGCAAATACAAACAAATGAGAAAATATTTAGCACACACTGGACTACCTTAATGAAGATCAAGACCCCAACATAATATTGGACCGTTTTGAGAAATGACATTGTGGGCATTATTGATATGATTTGTTCCCCTGAAAAAGCAAGGGAAATGATCCAGGAAGAAACACCTTTCAAAGGATGCTATACGTAAGATTTCTTACAAACAAGTTATGTAGATAGTTTATAGAGACACTGGAAATACAGAAGACGACTACAACAACTACAAAGAGGCCCTCGACATAGCCACAGCCGAAATTAGAAAATCTAGATGAACTTTTGAGCAAAAATTGGTGAATGATGTCAAAAAGAGAGCAAGAGTTATGTATGCTTATGTAAGGAGAAACAGCTTGAAAACAGCGCTGGAAACGTAATATGTGATGGATTTCAGATGGCAGAGGGCCTGAATGAGTATTTCAGCTCAGTGTATACCACAGAAGATATCAGTTCACTGCCAGTACCAGTTACCAAATTTGAGGGTGATGAATCAGATCATTTATGTCAGTTGTTTGTTACTCCTGAAAATACATCAAGGAAAATTAAGATGAATGAAATCAAATCACCTGAAGTTGGCAGGATACCATCAAAATTGCTTATGGAAACTGTAGAGCAAATTAGTACACCACTTGCTATATTCTTTAACTTTAACTAAAGAGGGAATTGTTCCATTAGAATGGACAGAAGCAAACATTACGCCATTATTTAAAAAGGGATCGATGAGTAAGTCAGAAAATACAGATCAGTTAGTTTAACATCTCTTTTATGCAAATTACTAGAAACATATATAAGAGACCACATGGTGGAATTCCTTGTAAGACACAAATTACGAATTAATCTCAACATGGAATCTTAAAAGTTTGGTCTTGTCTAACCAATCTCTTATGTTTTTTTGAAGAAATTACAAAGTGGGAAGACAAGGTGTCACCAGTGTATGTTATCTACTTAGATTTTCAGAAAGCATTTCATAAAGTTGCACATCGCTGATTGTTGCATAAAATCAATGCACATGATATAGATATGAGATGGTGTGATTAGCTGGATAGAAACATGTTTGACAGACAGAAGGCAGAGAATAATATTAAAGAGGGAGATTTCAAACTGCAGACCAGTTTTGAATGGAGTGCCACAGGGGTCAGTATTGGGAACTATATCATGCTTGATGTATATCAATGATTTGGATGATAATATATCAAGCAAAGTATAGAAATTCGCAGACAATATAAAAGTGTTCACACGAGTTAAAACAGATGCAGAAGATGATCTAGCCAAATTAGTAAAATGGTCTGAAAAATTGCAAATGTTATTGAATTTTGGGAAATGTAAGACGTGAAAGTTTCAAATCAATGTGGAATTGCTGCTTCTAAAGGTAACCAAATTCTAGGGCTAATTAGAAGAAATATCACATATAAGGACAAACAGCTGAATGCACCAGTGTACTAAGGAATAGTTAGACCTCATTTAGAATATTGCATACAAGCATGGAGGCCATATCGTAAGAAGGACATAGATAACTTAAAAAGAGTACACCGAAGGGCAATTATGCTGATTCCTGAACTGAGTCATCAAAGACGCCAATTAGAATGCGGGTTGGCAACATTAGAAACTAGGAGACTAAGAGGAGACCAAATAGAAGTTATTACGTAGAGTCAGAAAATTCTCAATAAGCCAAAGGCTTCCTTGTCTTTCTTTCGCCTCCAATAACAATTTAGTATTGTCTATGCTGGAGATTTGTATGATTGTCTATACTGGAGATTTCTCTGAAAGCAGTTTCAATCTTCGCCGGCTTAAACATTCCAAATGTGTTTGAGTTATTCCTTTTACGTGTGCTTTTTGAAAATATTATGTTGACTCATTGTAGTGTTTGTGGATGTTTTTATGGGAGGAAGAAATATTATGATCCATGCAACTGAAAATATATTTAAAACCACAAATGTATCCTATAACGAACAAACTACATTTTGGTTCTATATGATTAATTGATTAACCCACCTTACAAGGCTCGATACATTTGCAGATCGGACATCCGTCCTTGCCCAGCTGGAAGCCGTACTTGCAATAGAGAGTAGGACTACACACGTTTGGTGGACAAGAAGAAGGCATGCACTTGGCCTCGCACTGTTGTCTGGTGTCGAACCTGTTTCCGTTGCCATTGCATCCACTGTAGACAAACTTGCGGCAGACATTCCACAGCTTATTGAAGTACCACCGCAGCAGACGGGAATGGCAGGAGCCCCGACGACGTGACAGCTGGCACACGTCAACTGCATCGAAGAATTATATATATGTATATGTATATGATATATATATATATATGTGTGTGTGTGTGTGTGTGTAAGTCTATATACCGCATTACCTCTAAATTTAGTGCCAAAAATCACCGCGTTGCCTGTACATTTATATTACCTGTACATGTACGTGTACAGGCAATATTTTAATTGTGTGTTGTAACATACAATTTTATATTTATTAAATTTGTGAACGAATACTTTTTGTGTCGAACATTGCCTGTACATATACGTTTATTATATATGGTGTTATGCTAGCGTTAATCGAGTGTATATTTGAGATTAGATCGCATGGTTTGCAAACCACTACCATCATTGAAACGTTGCGCGAATAAAACAGGGAATATTACGTATTTTGTATTTTGGTTAAAAATTACTTCGTTCAGATTGTCGTTCGTGTATATTTCATAAGCGAATTGTGCGCATGCGTCAGAATCTAGGTCACGCGTGAAGAAAATGGCGGAAGCGTCTTGTTGCCAAAGCTCTCACTTCAAATACTGATTTAGTTTTATCGTGGATGATTCTCTGTAGAATTTGACCAAACTACTATAGACAGATAGCAAATATGGTAGTGCGACAGAATATGCACCCGAGCGAAGAAGTATAGTTGAGAAAGTTGCGGATTTTATGGAAGTGGAGCGTGCCGAGAAAACCAGGGCCACAGACACACGTACACCGTACAGCTTGTAATTTACATACTAGACTCGAGTGTCAAGTTTGTGCATAGCGAAATTCCATAATAATGCGGTATTGTGGCAGTTTTACGACATTTTCCGATGCACGAACTAGCGGCACTAGTATACGTTGTTTAAAATACAACACTCGCGACACTGACAGTGACATTCGGCATATATATATATAATATATATTGTGTTTAACTTTATGAAATATGTATGTCACTATGTGTGAAATGTTGACGCTGCAGTGGCATCTTTTTGGAGGCATTTTCGCTGTACGGTGTTGGATATTGTATGAACTGAAATATATCATTTGTTCTGAATATCATGTAAATTAGAACAATTTAAATAATTAAACCCTGTTAAAAATAATAGCTGCTTTGTTCAATATGTATCACTTATACTATTGTCTATTAAAATATTAATCCTGCATCGTCATCGAACTTTTTTTATCAAGTGTAATTCAAGGTGATAAAATAAATTAAAACATTGTGTTATTTGTTAATAATCGAACTGTGTGATGTCTTCAGTTGTCTCCAAAACAATGGTGTGTCTCGTAAATTTATTTCTTGGACGTTCCGACTTCTGAATGTTCAAAGCATTAAGTTTGTTTCTGGAAAACAAATGACAATGCTTAGTTAATACATTAATTGTACATGTAGATTGCTTCCTCTATTTATGCCTCTCTCGTGTTTATGTAAGGCTGATGAATGCGATGATGGTAACATCTCTTCGAGCAAAAGGCAAAGGAGGTATCTAGTGATTAGCGTTACTGTGCTATCTGAACTTATTGAGACCTGCTTATAGTATGGACTATTTTCAAAATGTACATTTTGTCTATTTTATTTTTATGTCAATATCAGTGTTCAAGATTACTGCTATTCGAACTAATCAATAGCATATAAAAGAACGATGGCTCCTGTGATAGCGACTACGTGTTAGCTTAATAGCTGACGTGTCGAATATTGGTCACTATTCATGCTATATTTAAAGTGTGTTTGTTTATTATAAAAATACAATTTATGCATCTTTGAGTAGATATGATTTTTATTTCAAAAAAATAAAACGGCTAACTTACATGGCCTCAATAAACATTTACCCAGACAGGTTGGCTGTTGTTGTCTTACCCACACGGATCATCTTCATAATTATTGAAATGTATTTTAAATTCAAATTAAGTTCAAATTTTACAGTAAGCCGGGTAAGATGACAACAGCCAACCTGTCTGGGTAAATGTGTATTGAGGCCATGTAAGTTAACCGTTTAATTTATCTCTTTTTTTGGAAATGATGATGGACTGCATTTCAGTGATTATGTATATATGCTACTTCATAAAATCTAACATAGACATTTATCGGGAAACGTTAAACTTAGGTCGAAGACGAAGGTCCGGTCGCTTGTGCAAGCTGGCATGATTTATTCCCATTGTATTTGTAGTGTTTAATTTATCACTTTAACTATTAAGTAATATTGTTTTTAATGTAATTTATTATGAAAATGTTCCATGTTATGTTTTGAATCACATACATTTTAACATGATTATCCATAGCTGATTTTGCCAAAGCAACTTTTTGTTTGGCAACGTCTGCGGAGCGCTCCCGTCACCGTTCGCTAGACTTCACCGCTCATCAATATTAAGACCGAAATTGACGGGAAAACTATAGCTATACTAGTTCAAAGGCCACACTCCACAGCAACTAACTGTCATTGTGAGTTTAGCAGTTGGGTTTTGGCTTACGGAGTTAGGGCCTAACCTTCAATGTATAAGTTTTATTGTCTCACTCAAGGCAGGCTCATCTGAATCAATGAATGACACTGTCAGTTGTCACTGTTACTGACAGTGATGACTGTTGTTTGTAGCCAAAGCATAGACTGTAGTCTACTCTAGTAGAGTGTTGTTGGGCAGATTCGTATCCATAAGCCATAGGTATAGCCGTAGCGTGGGGCCGTGTGCGTAGAGTGCAAAGGTAAAGACGGAGTGAAAACACAAAATCTCGGCTAGGCCTAGTCTTTACTTTTACCCCTCATATGCATACTAACATTAACCCAATCCTAATAATGATAGGATACAATACATTTACAGCATCTTATATCCAGGCATGAGTCATCATCCATGCCCATGTCCTGACTGACCAGGCTTGGCCAAGGGTCAAGCCATGGACATGCCCCATCCCCGTATGACTATGTGGCTCGTATCCGTAGGCAGCTATCCGTATCAATTGTACTGTATTGTTTTTAAATTTGTCCTTTCCTCTAAAGTTGGCAATGCCATGCTTTGGCCTTTGCAAGGAAATTGCCATGACGGGTCTACGGCTATATCATACAGAAGTTACCTCTCTTGCGAAGCCTAGGCCTGTGCCCTATTTGCATGGCTATTGGCTATGCCTACATGATTTATACCTGACTTCATGTGATACAGACAGTATATATATTATGTTTAGAGAATAGTCATAACTTTGGGCACAGGACTATTTAGTCCATATATTGGATATCCCATCCAGAGCTCCCTGCATTTAGAACCCCCATTAGAATCATTTACGGGCCTACCTAGAACAGTGATGGTAATCATGCGGTGTTATATAGGCTGTTTTTTTCTGTGTTCCAACATACTTTAACGTAAGTTAGCTTGCACTAAAATTAATATCAGCTGCAGGATTGTATAACTAGTATGAATGTGTTTATCCTAAGATATTGGCAAATAAGCTCTTATAGCTGAAGTAATGTATTTTCTCACAAGTATCATTGAGTTATAGAATTATTATTTGTGTACACACAGAGAAAAATGTGTTGAGATACAGAGGGGTCATTTTACTAATGTAGGAACGACCCTACATATGAACCTGTACTATATAAGAAACTTGACCTAAAACAAATGTGTCTATTTAAATTCTCAATAAATTTTGTAATTGACATTCTAGTTTTATTGCAACTGACGGAATGTCTCCAGCTCTTTTAAAATATATCCATGCTCGGTCTCCATCAATATTTACCAAAATATACATGATTCCCCGCACGCACGTGTGTCATGTAAATAAAAATGGCAAACAATCACTACGCCAACAACACTCTTCCAAAAATACATCGTTTCACTGCCAATACATGCTAGCACTCAACCTGCTAGGTCTATTGCATTCGTCTACCACACATTTCGAACATCACCAGTTACAAGGTACTGTGTTATTGCCACAAAACAGGAAGGCTAACAGTGCTGTGGCCACAGACGTTTTTCTCTTATCTAGACACGTCTGTTATAGTAAAGTGAAGAAAATACAATGTTTATATTTTCATATTTTAAAGTTAATAAAATAACCACTACAATAAAGTTTCACGCTAGTATTTTTAATATTTAACACACATTTCATGGATATCATACCGGAAAAACATTCTACCAACAGTTTGCATTGATCCGGGTGATAAGGATACTGCACCGTAACGTTTTATGATGCACGAATGGATCTTATTATATACATCTGCCTCACAATTGTATTGTGTTACTCTTAACATATATATTGGAAGATTACGCTGAGAGATAGTTTGACTAATTAAACACTGCTATGTATTTAAATGTTTGCAATGATGCAATATGCATTTAAGTAAACCATACAAGATGACACTGTGTGCTTTTGATTTACTCTAACAACTGTTGTTTTTGCTCAATTGTTGCACCAACATTTCTTTCAACAGGAAAACACAGATAGAAGCCTTCAAACAAAGCAGAGTTGGACCTTAATAAAGACAACATATTTGTAGTCAAACCATGATGATATTGATGGCATGCAAGCCATAGTGGTATCAAAATGCATGATTTTAGTTATACGATTCAACACATGATGGTATTGAGGGAATGTAAGCAATGATGGTACGGGTGGCATGCATAACATGTTGGTATGGATGGCATGCATGCCTTGATGGTATTGACAGTATGCAGCCATAGTAGTATTGATGATATGTAAGCCATGATTGTATTTATGCAAACCAAGATTTTATTGATGCAGTGCAGGCCATAGTGGTACTGATGGTATGCATGCCATGATTGTATTGGTGGTGTGCAAACCATGATGGTATTAATAGTATGCAAACCATGGTGGTATTGAGGGTAATCATGCCATGGTGGTATTGGTGGCATGCTAGCCATGCTGGTATTTATGGTATACAAGCCATGATGACATTGCTGGCATGCAAGCAATTTTTTATCAGATCTTATCGAAAGCAAAAATAAATGCAACATTGCCTTTCCTTTTGGATTAAAATATGCTATAGGAAAATACTTTATAGATCTTCTACACTGATTAGGTATTATTTTTATAAAAGTACTTGAATTATATAAAATGTTTGGTTACGCAGACTGACCGATGTAGTTCTCAAATGCAAATGCCTGGCAAACTAGATGAGTGATAGAACGTAAAGTGCATAACATGTAATTAGTATTGCATCTGACGCGAACTTCACTACATGTTTGACCATGCCTTCTTTGCTGAAAATAAGCACATATTCATAACAGAACACTATTTAAACATCAACAGGCATGTTAAGTTACAACTGTTAATGTCAATTGGTTCAGCAAGTGATCTGCAATAAGCATGTTACTGTGACTGTATGTAGCACACTACTGTCATTGTTTCCACGCTGATGCAAACAAATGCAATTCTGTAGTAGATCTATTTTGTTAACATCTCGATGTGATAACGTATGCAATTCGACATTGTTCCAACGTCAGGAACCGACGTCGAAAACACATTGGATTTGAAAGTTGTATCAACGCCGGGTACCAACGTCGTTCCGATGTCAGATGTCGACGTTGTTCCGACTTCCGACGTCGAATCAACGTTGAAAACATGTTGGATTTGAAAGTTGTATCAACATCGGGTGTCGATCGACGTCGTTCCAGTTGCAGTTTGTATCAACGGCTAGATCGGTGAGCGTTTTTCTTGCAATGTAGTTTGTGCCATGTTTCAATCGAGTGTGTTTAATTGGGCTTACTGTGGAGCTTACGACGAACATGCAGGTCCTAAGCTGAAGGGGAGACACCCCACCTTAAAAGTTAATAAAATACTGTTTCCACCATATTCTGATAGCTTTTTATATTATTTGTCAATAAAGGTCACATTTGTGACCATTATTTATACACACCTTTAAAACTTATATTTATGAACATATATATATGTGTGTGGCGGCCTAGGAAAAACAGTCGACAAATTAAGTTGATCATTAGTTACCAGGCGCATGGGTAACAACGAACGAGCATTGTTCACTTCGGCCCTTTCACAGACCAGATGGGAGTTTATGTACACATTGCCTACGTGCGAGGAACAGTTCAATCTATTCCAAGAAACCATGGACCATTTACTGGATACGTGCTGTCCGTACAAGACTGTGTCACGTCACAGTACAGACAAACCGTGGGTCACAGATGGATTCCGACACCTCATTAGACAGAGGCAACGTGCTCGCAAGGCAGGTGACACGGAACGGGCCAATAAACTCCGGAACTTAGTGAATCGCACAGCACCTAAATTACGACACCAGTTCTACCAATCTAAAATAGCATCAATTGAGGAAACATCGTCACGCGACTGGTGGAAGCACATGAAGTCACTCATGGGAAAAGCATCTGGCAGTCGCAACGAGATGCTGGGGCTGGCAAATAAAATTACTGGTGGAGATATAGTCAGCTTAGTCAACTCCATGAATGCGTTCTTCGTGTCAGTGAGTGAAGATTTACCGAGATTGCAGACTTCCCACCCGATCTTTGACATTAAGGAACCACTGCCAGATGAATTCACCATCAGCGTGACTGACACTAAGTTGGCACTTAGTAAGGTAAAAGTGAACAAAGCCACGGGTCCGGACAATATACCACCATGGGCTTTGAAAAACTGTTCGCACCTTCTTGCAGCACCGGTCACTGCAATATTCAACAGCTCGCTCAGGGAAGGTGTATTGCCAAAATTGTGGAAATCAGCAACCGTTATTCCGTTGTCGAAGAAACACCCTCCAGTGACAGTTGAAAATGACATTAGACCAATATCGCTTACACCAATTCTGGCTAAGGTTTTTGAATCTCTAGTGCTAAAGTGGGTCGATGTTTATGTTAAACCACAAATAGACGACAAGCAGTTTGGGGGTATGTTAGGGACTGGTACCACGGACGCCCTTGTTGGAATGCTTCACAAATGGTACGAAACCACCGATGTAAAGGGCAATTTTGTAAGAGTGCTATTTCTCGATTACAGTAAAGCATTTGATCTAATTAACCATGATATACTAATACAGAAACTGATTGCAATGGAAGTACCACCACACTTGGTCCGATGGATGGCAGCGTTTCTACTAGACCGCGAACAGAGAGTAACAATCGGCGGCGCGGTGTCAAAGCCAGGCTACCCTAATGGGGGCGTTCCCCAGGGAACTTTGTCAGGACCAAAACACTTTGTGGTTCATATCAATGATTTGCAAACATCGTGTCCTATATTTAAATATGTTGACGATTGCACCATATTTGAAATATGCAATCAAAGTATGATATCTGTTATACAGGATTCTGCCAACATTATTGAGCGATGGTCTAGTAATAATGACATGCGCATCAATACGAGTAAGACAAAAGAAATGGTTATATGTTTCGGTAAAGATAGAACATTTGTAGAATCTCTGCCGTATATTGATATAAATGGGACAGCTATTGAGAGAGTTACTCAAGCAAAAGTTCTCGGCGTAACTATATCATCGGATTTAAGTTGGAATGCACACGTAGATGAAATAGTATCAAAGGCAAGAAAGAGAGTGTATATGATCTATCAGTTGAAACGTGCTGGTATCAAAAAAAATGACTTGGTTAGAATATATGTATCTGTGATTAGACCAGTAGTTGAATATGCCTGCCCGGTATGGCACACGAACTTGCCTAAATATTTATCGGACAACATCGAGATAATTCAAAAAAGGTGTCTCAAAACTATATTTCCTGGTTGTGTGTACGAGGATATTCTGGAGATGGTAAACTTACCAACGCTGCATGATAGACGCAATGAATTGTGTAAAACGTATTTCGCTAGAATGAAGCATAGTGACCACAAACTGAATACGCGACTACCAAATATTCGAAATGTGCCGTATACACTAAGATCATTCAATGAGTTACCCGTCCCAATGGCGAACACAAATCGCTACAAAAACTAATTAATTCCATGGTGCTTAGTACACTGCCATAACACTTAATGATTTTAGTGTATGTCTCAACAGTCAATTTTAATATTTAAACTATATGATTTAATTTTAGTATATTTAAAGTATCTTATTTTTTAATGAAAGATAGTAATGCAATGTACACGTTTTAATATAAAGCGCCTCATACTGAGTTTGTTGCGTCACGGGGCGATTTTGTGTAATTTACTTAACAGTATCTTTGGTGTTGCGTTATTTTATTTAGTACAACATGTTTTATGAGTATTGTAACATAATGTTGAGTCGTATTGTAACTTGTAACATTATGGAATTGTGTGATTTGGGGCTTTTATGGTGAATGTATGTACAATCCAACTGAAAAGTTGCAAATAATAATAAATGTATTATTATTATTATTATTATCATAGTTCGGCAATGTCTTAGAACACCGAAAACGACACGACTGCAGGATAAATTTATTCATCAGCTTAATGTAAGAATTGAAATATAAAGCGGTAATAACAAGCGACTTGTAAGTACAATATATTACCACTACCAAAAATAGATTCGAGAGAAAAATCCTAAAACAACAGTATAAATGATCCTGCAATCGTGTCGGTGTCGGTGTTCTAAGACACTGCCGAACTATGTTCAACTTCATTTGTTGACACACTTTTTCGCCCGCTTATCTATTGTTGCCACTACATTACTATATATGATGCATTCTGTGCTTGTTGTACCATCTTTGCCATTAGTATATATTTCCAGCTAGGTGCAACCCATTTTTTTAATTTTTCTTCCAGAATCGGTCTCGCCTCTGTTTCTGGGCTGTCCACTATTTCTCTACACTAGAGGATTCCAATATCCAACACCAACTTTGTTTTGATAGTTCTTTCTTTACATCAAGTTTTGTTTAGCTCTTAGCTGTAGGATAGGGTATGTGTTGTTGGAAACGTTGATTCATGTAAAATTGGAGTGAATAGTACCAATGATGTTTGGCTGGTTTAATGGAGCACGCGGATTGGTGAATCAAGGAATAATGAATGTATTTAGTGTGTCGAAATTTGTTCACCAAAACAAAAAGTTTGACTATAGCTGAATAAGATATACCTTAGTCCAGAATTAAAGGGTGTGATATTCAAACGTAAAAGATTTCAATCCTGTAATGAATATCATGTTTCAGCGAGTGTCGTGAAGAAACAGATGGGAACAGAGGCAGAAGTCAATACAGCCGTCTCTGCATGCCTTAAGTGTGCACCTGACCGATTTGGAGGAGGTGGACGCAACTAATAGAGAAAGAGTACCAGCT
The DNA here is from genome assembly GCA_963995525.1 of Escarpia spicata. NCBI lineage: Eukaryota > Metazoa > Annelida > Polychaeta > Sabellida > Siboglinidae > Escarpia > Escarpia spicata. Next base: position 65,459,791 of record OZ023211.1, read on the forward strand.
TGTGTAGCGGTGATGGTAGTGTTTTGTTGGATGTGTATTAAATACAACGATATGATTTCTACCACGACATAATGAATATCTTTATTTTTAATGCTATACATACGCTGACATAGCATTAAGACGAGATACCACAGCTAGATAATTGTATTTAATTGCTCAATTAATGGAATTGTTTTGGTCTGAATTATTGCCTATCCAAGTAATTTTTCGTAAAGTTGTCCCAGTCATCACTTAACCCTAAAACATTTGTTTAAAAAAAATTGATTTTTTTTCACAATTATACCGTTGTAAACTCAAAATTATTATACAATACTCCCAATATATTCAACAAACCATTTCTACAAAGTTTTGAATATTGTACTTTCTTGTTTTAGAAATGTGATTTCCTGTAAACAGCCTTTGGAGGTTGTGTAACTGGATTTATTACTTCATAGAGACAATATATATATATATATATCTATATATATATAATTATATATATGCTCATAAATATACGTTTTAAAGGTATGTATAAATAATGGTCACAAATGTGACCTTTATTGACATATAATATAGAAAGCTATCAGAATATGATCAAACAGTATTTTATCAACTTTTAAGGTGGAGTGTGTCTCCTTCAGCTTAGGAGCTGAAGTGAGCCCAATTAAGCACATCGATTGAAACATGGCACAAACTACATAGCAAGAAAAACGCTCACCGATCTAGCCGTTGATACAAACTGCAACTGGAACGACGTCGACACCCGACGTTGATACAACTTTCAAATACAACATGTTTTCAACGTTGATTCGACGTCGGAATGACGTCGGTACCCCACGTCGGAACAACGTCGGAACAACGTCGACATCCGACATCGGAACGACGTTGGTACTCGACGTTGATACAACTTTCAAATCCACTACCACTCTGTTGTTTTCTTTTTTATGTCGACTCGAATACAATAATGTTGTAGGGTTTATGGTTTTTGTAACGATTCTTCTGTTCTATTGTGCATTCGACATAAATACACATTTCTTGTTCAGTCCGATAACAGTCACTCATGCACGAGGCACGTGTTACTTTAATCTGGATGCTGACATTCTCGTGTTACAAACAACTGCTAAACATTTGATATCAGTGAGCATGTACCTGGTATTACGGGACGCACACACACACACGAGTCCGCCACAGAAATGGATGCGGCAGCACTTCAACGAGCCTGGACAAAGTCCGTCATTGTGGCATTTGTCGACTGGCTTCATGCATGTCACCGTTGGGAACCTCGGGCACTTCCCTGGTTTCGTCACTGCATGATAATATCCAGTTCCATTGGTTATTTCCGTAGCAGTTATTCTCTATTGCACTTGGTTTGTTGATTAAATGTAGCATGTTCAACTATATTGTGTTTTGTTAAAAGAAATGCCACATATTAAATAGCGGTTGTGTTTTCCGGTTTGACCAATCATTCAGGAATAGTTTATATGTGTGGTTATAAGGGCAAGAATCAGTACATACTAAGTTATTATATATATATATATATAATAACAGTTACCTGTGTCTGGCCGTTCCGATAAGTAGCTTGAAGTATGTCAAACTATGCCAAATTTATATTGTAACTCATTACAATACATTCTATAACATTAAGACAAATCATATATAAACGTAATCAATGAAAACAGCAAGGGAAGAAAATGGTATAATTGTATACTCCCTATTGTATATTTTAATGAAAATATCATGATAATGATAATATTTACCCGACAAGATGACCGCAGTTTTCAAGTTCAACAGCACAGTATAATTTGTTATTCATCTGACGCAAACATTTGCACAAACCTGGAGCAGGAGGGCATCGGAGAAGTTTGGCAGCTTCAGGTGATCGTTTTCGTGGTTTGATCAGAAAGAAAAATATCGCTACTCCTACGTACCAAACTTTATTGTTCTTTTGCGGGTGAAGAAAACACAATTGCAAAACATTGCTTCGGGTTTATTAAACACATTATGACAAGCAGTTGATCTTCAACATACTTATTGCAGTATTGACAACAACATGGAAGTAAATGTTAACAACTAGAGAAACTAGCATAGTACCTTTATAGAACAAGAACATTTTAAATGTCTTCTGAACGCAATTGGTGTGTAAATGGCGACCCTATGTGCATACAAGTGACCACATAACTACCTGGCACAGGGGGTCCACACACGAAAGGGCCACAGAACCGTCGACGACAACATTTCTCCAAGAGTGGACAGTCCCCATCATGACGGCACTGGTCGTGATGGGCTACGCACGGGTACGGGGGGTTGGGTGTTACGAAGCGCGGACATTTCCCCAGTTTGATAACTGTAAAATATGCATCGAAACGTATCGGTAACGTTTATGTAAATGCTGCGTTAGTCTACGTTTTGGTATCACAGATTATGCTAATGTTGCTAGTTACTATATCTGTTTTAAAAAACAATACGGTTCACTGTCTGTATGTATGTCTAGTTGTTGATCAATATTGTCGTTAGTTATGCATGCATAAGGCTGCAATATTGCATGTTATGTAACAAACCCATTGGGACGGTAGATTAAAGTTAATAACAGTCGACATAAATAGTGTAGTGCCAGATTAATTTCAGTATCCATTCATACGCTACAAGTCACAGTAAACTACGTTTCCTTTCGCGGAAGTGCATACTTAATTGACGACCATGACCGGTTTTAGGATGACGCGCTAGTTCACTGAATCAGCCTTACTATGAAACTGGTTGACCTAATTAAGTTCGATGGTAAAGTTAGGTTCTGTCGTATATTGGATGTGAATTAAGTCCAATGTGTTTCTACATTTGGTACACTTTGAACCTTAATTATATGGCTGGCAGCCATTTTTGAAGGTTTCTTGCATGCGATGACAGCGCCATAACGTAAACATAATAGACAGTGAATGGTGTAAACACAGTTGACAAAACTATTTTAAATAGCTAATTAGATTATTATTATTAAATAAATTCTGATATGGCGCCTTGCAAGCGGCAAGTCAAGGCAAAGAGACACTTGGTGTGCGACGACTGCCACAGTTGGGTAGATTTTGCCTTATCCGGCTGTACGAAGTCATGGACAGAAACCAAGGAAGAGGGATTCACCTTTCAGTGCGTGGGGTGTTGGAAGGTTAAATGTCTGGAGAAAGAGGTAGCTAGGTTGGTAGATATTGTGAAGGGGATGGAGATGAGAATCAGCAAGGAGACAGACGGAATGGAGAGAGACGACAGGGATAAAGTTGGGAATACTGTGAAACTGAAGGAGCAGAGTAGTGGCAACAAGACCGAGGAAAGGAGACTGAGAGGAGGGAAGGTGATCGGAGGGGAAGAAAGTGGAGGATCGACGGCAGGAAATGTGACAGGTGTGAAGGTGGCAGGAGAGAAAGTGACCGTAGAGAAAGAGGTAGGAGGGAAAAAGAGACGGGAGAGGAGAGAAGGAAATGCAATGGGAGGGACGATGACAGGAAGAAAGGTGACAAGAGAAACAGCGTCAAGAAAGAATGGAACGGACGAGATTGTGACGGGAGAGCAGAAGACAGGGGAACAAGATTACAACCAGACAGATGCAAACCGTAGAAAGAGCTACACTGAGGCAGTGATTGAGGGGGCAATGAGGAAAGAGAGGGTGTTTATGGGCGATTCGATTATGAGAAAGACAGATAAGACTCTAAGCGAGGGGGAGGACGTCGTTGTTTGTCTATCGGGGGCTAGGATAGAACATGTAACTGAAAGGGTAGAGAAGGTACTGGGGCATGGCAAGGGAGGGTCTATACTAGTACATGTAGGGACAAATAACGCAGAGAGGGAGGGAACAACTGGGATAGTTCAGAAGTACAGACAGTTAGTGAAGAAGTTAAAGAAGACAAGAGTAGAACAGATTATCCTGTCCGGAATTTTGCCAGTAATGGGAGGAAGGGGGCCGACATATAGAAACTGCAAGAGGATGGCGATCAACGCACTAGTTGAGCAGATGTGTAAAGAAGAGGGGGTGGGATTCGTAGATTTATGGGGATACTTTGTTGGGAGGGAAGATATGTACATGAGAGATGGCCTACATCTAAGTGGAAACGGGGCAGCAGTTTTCTCAGAGAACTTGCTGCAATCTGTTGACAGTGGGACAGGTTGCATCTATTTAAACTAGATTCGCACGGGGAATTCACAGAGAAGCCTGAAACAGGAGGCATAGATAAAGACAGCAGAAATAAATCGGCAAAGAACAGCCTGGAAAACTGTTCTGAATCAGGATATAAATGCATTTGTTTAAATGCAAGGAGCATAGTAAACAAAAGAAGTGAACTAAACATTATGGTAGAAGATATTGACCCTCACATAATAGGTATAACCGAATCGTGGGCCACCACTGATATATCAGATGCCGAATTGGGACTAACAGGATATGTAATGTTCAGGAAAGATAGAATAGGAAGAAAGGGAGGTGGAGTTATTTTATGTATTAAAGAATCTATCCAGGCTTATGAAATAAAATTAGAAAGAGCAGCAGATTGCGAAGAAGCTGTTTGGTGTAACATAGTTACAGGAAACTCAACGTTAACAGTTGGGTTAGTTTATCGAAGTCCAAACATAAGCATAGAAGAGAATGCAAAAATACAAAACGCTATAAGGGAAGTAAGCAAACGGGACTGTATTATTATGGGGGACTTTAACCATGGGCATATACAATGGAAATCTCTACAGAGTATGGGGAGAGAGGACCACAAGTTTTTAGTTTTAGTACAAGATAGTTTCCTTTCTCAACATGTGCTAGAACCAACCAGGAGAGATAATGTGTTAGACTTAGTTTTGTCCTCACAGAAAGAATTAGTTGACAATGTCAAGATATGTGAGCCACTGGGGAGTAGTGATCACAACCAGATACATTTTACCATCAAAGTAAAATCAGAAAGGAATAGTAAAAAGCAGTATAGGAGAAATTTCCACAAAGGAAGGTATAAGGACATGAGGAAATATTTAGCAAAGATAGACTGGAATAACACACTGAAGAATAAGACAGCAACCGAATGCTGGAATATCTTAAATAGTGAAATTAAGTGCATAGTCGATAAATTTGTACCTTTCAAAAAACAAGGGAAACGGTCTAAAAAGAAACACTTATCGAAAGAAGCCATTAGAAAAATTAAGTATAAACAAATGATGTGGAAGTCATATAGATGTACTGGAAATGATGAAGACTACAACATTTATAAAGAAGCACTTAATCAAGCTACAGTTGAAATTAGAAATTCAAAGAGAAGCTATAAAAAAAATTTGCTAGTAATATAAAACATGACAGTAAGAGTTTTTATGCGTATATTCGAAGCAAACAGAAAGTTCAGGATAAGGTCTGTCCTCTAGAAGATAGTGCTGGAAATACAATATCAGAGGGATTCTTAATGGCAGAAGACCTGAATGAGTATTTTAGTTCAGTGTTTACCAGGGAAGATATTAGTTCACTGCCAGTACCAGAGGCTAAGTTCAAGGGGGCAGATTCAGACTATTTAGGACAGTTAGTTGTAACCTCGGAAATGGTAGCTAAGAAAATAAGGGCTATGAAGGATAATAAATCACATGGAGTGGACAAATTAGCGCACCGCTTGCAACAGTTTTCAATTTGTCATTAGAAGAGGGAGTGGTTCCTTTAGAATGTAAAGAGGCAAACATTATACCGTTATTTAAAAAAGGTTCGAGAAACAAGTCAGAGAACTATAGACCAGTGAGTTTAACATCAGTGATTTGCAAATTATTAGAAAGACTAATTAAAGATCACATGGTGGATTTTCTTGTTAAACATAACTTGATAAACCCATCTCAACATGGGTTTTTAAAAGCGAGGTCATGCTTAACAAATATGTTATGTTTTTTGGAAGACATCACTAGGTGGGTAGATGAGGGATCACCAGTAGATATCATCTATTTAGATTTTCAAAAAGCTTTCGACAAAGTACCACATCAAAGATTACTCCTTAAGCTAAAGGCCCATGGCATAGGAAATGGTATAATAAACTGGATAGAAAAATGGCTGAATGACAGAAGACAACGTGTAGTAGTTGATGGGGAGGCTTCAAACTGGAAATCGGTATTGAGTGGGTACCACAGGGATCAGTACTAGGACCTATATTATTCTTAATATATATCAACGATTTGGACGATGATATAACAAGCAAGGTGTTAAAATTTGCGGATGATACAAAAGTGTTTAGAAGGATTAAAAGTGATGGAGACAGACAGCATTCACAAGATGATCTTGATAGGTTGATCAAATGGTCTGAAAAGTGGCAAATGCTGTTCAATTTTGGGAAATGTAAATGCCTCCACACAGGTCATGGGAATGAAGAGGTAAAATATAAAATGGGGGGTACTGTTCTAAGTACTACTGTAAAAGAAAAGGACTTAGGGTTAACCATTAGTGCTGATATGAAGGTTTCAGAGCAGTGCGGAATTGCAGCGTCAAAGGGAAATCAAATCCTTGGATTAATTAGGCGAAATATAGCGTATAAGAAAAAAGAATTAATAGTACCGCTGTACAAAACAATAGTGAGGCCTCATTTAGAATATTGTATACAAGCATGGAGGCCATATCGCAAGAAGGACATAGATATGCTAGAAAGAGTACAGAGGAGAGCGACTAAAATGATACCAAATCTGAGGGATCTTAGTTACGAAATACGCCTAAAAGAATGTGGTTTAACAACACTAGAGACCAGGAGATTGAGAGGAGATCACATAGAAGTGTTTAAAATATTGAATGGTTATGAAAATATTGATAGAATTTTTTTTTTTCAGTTAAGAAAGATAGAAGGACCAGAGGACATGAAGCTACATTAGTAAAGGAGCAGTGTAGATTAGATATAAGAAAGTTCTCATTCTCACAAAGGAGTGTAAATGAATGGAACAGATAACTCCTGATTGTGTTGGTGCTAGTAGCGTGAATATGTTTAAAAATAAAATCGACACACACCTTAAAAAGGCGGGATACATGTAGATAAAAAGTATTGGACTCTCGATAAGCCAAAAGGCTTCCTTGTCCAACTGCCATCCAGAGTAATTTTCTGGATGGCAATCTTGTTAAATCTTGTTAAATAATTAGTTCCGACGTAAACGCACACGCCGGTTACAATGTCATAACTGACATCACTGTTTTAAGGGGAGCATAGTGTTCGCGTGTGTAATACAACAATGAAACCCATGTCAACACCTACACCGCTACAATGTTAGTATGAATCGTGACGATAACGCACCTGGGAATACGGGTTTGCGACAAATCTGCCCACAACCATTCGATTTGCAACATTTTTGATCGTCTGGACAGTCGGTGTCGTCCTCACACGGCCGAGAGCTGCACTTCTCAGGCTTAAGCCCCAAGGCTTCAAAGGGCACGAAGGGACACTGACCGGGTTTGTTTACTGAAAATAAAACTATGTATATTATTTACTATATGTATAAGATGTATCTTCTTCAGTTCATCATATCTCTGCGAGACGTAGCTGCCCGGATGATCACACGATATGCTGCTCTGTCTGCCGTTCGTCTCCCTGCTCTCACGATGTCGTCTTCCAACCAGTCGCTGATGTCCTGTTGATGTTTAGCTGTTGTAATACCCTTTAGCTAATGTTAAACTAACATGACCCGCCATTTTGCCAGGATGTGATATTTAATAAAGGCGTTGTGTGTCGTAATTCTGTTCCATTCGTTAGACGGCGCCACTGGATGAACATTGTAATAAGCACACCACTGTTCATCAATACGTCATGTCATAGGTTTAGTGGAACTTTAGTAATGTATACCTACTTTGAATACATTCGGTTTCTATACACCTCGGCTTCTCATACGGTACTATCTTGGCTTTGCAACGATAGCCCGGCTTGCAGAGAACATCCTTCAAGAAAACGGTCAGAATATATTTGCATGCGAATACGAGTTGAATAACTGACTATCTTAAGTATCATTGAAGGCTCGGTTTTATTTCACTAGTGCACTCCAACATTAGTGCACTGGGATATTATTGAAAGTGCTAAAAGAAATTTGTATGCAAACGACTAACTGACCTATCCATCACGTGATGCGTTGCCAAGTAAAAGGTACGTCAAGCCACCAAAAATGAATACGTGGAGAGTTCACACATTCTCTGGTATATTTTGTTTAAATTCTGGCCACCAATTTTTTTCCTTATGGCAAATACACACAACAATTTTGTTTGCAGTGACAATTGTATATAAAAATAGTTGATCTAGGAGGTATCACGCCATAACATAATAAAGCAATTCACATATATAATCGTTATCAACATTGTTGGCGAAGGCGCGCATAATTTTGATTGTGACGAAAGCAAGCCGCGACATAGGAGATCCACCAACCAACGGATCCATTACGTTGCAGTTTGCCTACGTCACAATCATAACTGTGCGAGTGACCTCCGTTAAGCATGGTCTTTCCAACAATGTTACACATATCATGTGCATTACATTATAACAATTCTTTTATCGCAAAACAAACAATATGGGCCAATAGTTTCAACCAAACCTACAACAGAATGTTCAACATCGGCACAGATTCGGCAGCCATCTTGAATGTTTTATGGATATTGTAGCTAACCAATAAGTCACGTGATGGCTGACCAATCTAATGCGTCTTTTCATGTTTCTTTCAAACCACGATGCGTCCGATTGGTTAGGGAACACAATTTCGCCGTACAATTGTACAATCAATTGCTTGTGTAACCAATTCTTAATAGCAAAACGGAAACAAAGCTTAACAACGGCATTTTTTACGGCGATCGTGACAAATATATATCGTTATATTAGTAATCGTTAGAATTTCATTAAATATTTTGTTTAGTAAAATGGACCTTCGTTAATTGTCCTGTCCTTGTCCAGATTAACAAGTTTTCCACAACACGAATCACGCATGTAAGGCTACATGTTGATGATAACCGTATGCCTAGGCTTCAGTTTTATTGGTGTACATATGACCGAGGTTCCATGGTGTGTTTAGGCCAACTGACCTTGCAGGGATCGATGCATGTGCAAGTAGGGCATCCGTTCTTGTCGGACTCCCTGCCGAACTCGCAGTAGTTGGCGCAAACGGGCGGACACTCTTAGCACATGAAATTAATACATTATGTAATATGAAACGGTTGTCTCGGTAGGCTGTGTTGGCAATGACGTGGGTTTTCAAAGTTACGAATGAGATAAAATGACAGAGTGCGTTATGTGTGTGCGTTTTCGTGTATGCGTGTGTGCGTGTGTGCGTGTGTGCGTGTGTGCGTGTGTGCGTGTGTGCGTGTGTGCGTGTGTGCGTGTGTGCGTGTGTGCGTGTGTGCGTGTGTGCGTGTGTGCGTGTGTGCGTGTGTGCGTGTGTGAGTATGTACGTGTGTCCATGTTCGAGTGTTTGTGTATGTGTTTGAGCGGGTGTGCGCGTGCGCGTGGAAGGGCTTGTGCGAGAACGTGTGTGCCGAATACATCTCACTCACTAAAATCACATGGGATTTGACTAGACAATTATATCACTTATCCGAAATTTATATGTAGTGAGATTAGAGTATGGTATCACAGACTGGTTCCCTGTCGGTAAGGGTGTGAGACAGGATACATTTTGTCCCCCCCCCCCCCTATCTGTCCAGTGTGTACACAGAGAATATCTTATGAGAGGTCGAGACTGACAAGAGAAGCATCCAAATATTAATCAATCACGATTGCTTTTCGTACCCACAAAAAAACCTTTGAAGTTCCCGAATTTCCATAGGCGGATCCAGAGGGGTACGTGCTCCTTAGAACTTTGGAATGACCTATGGAGCCTGACGCGTTCCCTTAGAAAGTTGATACGTGACCCCGTTTTGCGAGCCTCACGGAAGGGTGCAATAGGATGTTTTTGAAAGCCTCTATGTTGATCTCTTGGAGACCCACGGGGGGTGCATTTGGAGGGTTTTGGAGAACCTTAAGTTTGATGGTTTTGTTAAAGCTCACGCGGTGCAATTGAAGGTTTTGCCCCCTCAACTGACTACCGTCTCTGGATCTGTCCCTGTTCCGTCGCACCAAGCCATACGTCGGGCGAAGTAATACTAATTAAGCGAACTTCCTGCTAACAATTACAGAAAACCTCCCTTAGTCCTTACTGAGTAGCGGAGGTAGTGCCATCACGGCCGTGGTGGCGACTAAAGTGATCACGGTCCACATCGACGGACGTAGGGCCGGCATAGCTGACTGCAACAAACGATACACCGCTGTTAGTCCCGCATTCCCAATCGTTTTTACAATCGTGACGCTTGTATAATATATATACCTTGAACAATCAGACGATCAGAGTAAACAAATCGGCAATTTGTCTACCGCGTAAATATCATGTTATCTGAAGGCGACAACCAAGGGTTCCAACGTAAGTTTAATGTGGTCTTTACTGGATCGACACAATTGTTTCAGCATGCTTCCTAAGTACGTCACTTAGTCCAAGTTAATTCATGCTTGAGTAATTAAATGAATGGTAAAAGCAAGGCTCAGTATCAAATGTATGTTAACGTTGGTCTCCGGTGTTCAACGATAACATAACGAAAGGATGCGTGACGCGTAGAGCGGAGTACAGGAGTTCTACGGAGAACTTGTGACAGGGTTGTTTTGGAAAATGTAACCACTGAAAATCGTGGTACATATTGTGCGTGTGCGCGTGTGCGCGTGTGCGCGTGTGCGCGTGTGCGCGTGTGCGTGCGTTTAAATGCTCGCGCATATGCGTGTGCGTATGAGAGTGACTGACTCAGTGAGTGAATGATTCGGTGAGTGAATGAATCGGTGAGTGCGTGAGCGAGTGAGTGACTGAGTGAGTGAGTCCTTCAGTGAGTGTTTTATTGAATGAGTGAGTGAGTGAGTGAGTGAGTGAGTGAGTGAGTGAGTGAGTGAGTGAGTGAGTGAATGAGTTAGCGAGTGAGCGAACGAGCGAACAATAGAGCGAGGGAACGAGCAAAAGATCGAACGAGCAAACGAGCGAACGAGCGAGTAAGCAAGCGCGTATCTGTGCCTGTTGAAAGTTGTCTCTTCATGACTTCTACATATTTATTATTTGATCCGTGAGCCAGGTTCCTTTATAGGTGACCCCTTGGTAAGCTAAGGTGGCGGCAAGGACGAAGTGTCTCGTAGGCAATCACGTTGACATAGCACGATTTATTTTGAGTGAGTGAGTCTTTGTGAGTGCTAGAGTGAGTGCTTGGGTGAATGGGTGAATGGGTGAATGGGTGAATGGGTGAATGAGTGAGAGAGTGAGCGAGTGAGCGAATGAGCGAATGAGTGAGTGAGTGGATGCGTGAATGAGTTAGTGAGTCATTGAGTGAGTGTTTTAGTGAGTGAGTGAATGTGTGAGTGAGTTTTTATGAGTGCTTGGGTGAGTGCTTGGGTGAATTAGTGAATGGATGGTTGAATGAGTGAATGAGTGAGTCAGTGAGACAGTGTGTGAGTGAGTGAGTGAGTGAGTGAGTGAGTGAGTGAGTGAGGGAGGGAGGGAGGGAGGGAGTGAGGGAGTGAGTGAGTGAGTGAGTGAGTGAGTGAGTTAGTGAGTGAGTGAGTGAGTGAGTGAGTGAGTGAGTGAGTGAGTGAGTGAGTGAGTGAGTGAGTGAGTGAGTGAGTGAGTGAGTGAGTGAGTGAGTGAGTGAGAATTTTAGATCAACTTCACAGACACGTAATTATATATATATATATATATATATATATAATTACGTGTCTGTGAAGTTGATCTAAAATTGTGTGAACATGGTCTACGAGTCTGCAAAGGTGGTCACCTGTGTGTGTAATGGTGATCTACAAGAGTTCGAAGGTGATCTACAAGAGTTCGAAGGTTGTCTTCACTTCCATTCATTGGTAGCTTCTTCCTATTTTCATGCATGAATACATATTCACACACACGCAAGAATATATGTCCAAACATGCACATTGACTGTCCTCGCCTCACCTTCCTCTCGTTTGTTCCTTCATCAATCACCTTCACACACACATGTCACATTGACTGTCCTCGCCTCACCTTCCTCTCGTTTGTTCCTTCATCAATCACCTTCACACACACATGTCACATTGACTGTCCTCGCCTCACCTTCCTCTCGTTTGTTCCTTAATCAATCACCTTCACACACACATGTCATATTTACGCATGCGCACATGCTGTCCACATCCACACCTACCATTCACAATTATATACAGTAGTTACATTCATCATCGATTAAACGTTCTGAGACAAGTGACGGATAAAACGACTATACGAGTTGGTGAGTCAGTGGTATAGAGTCGACTACAAGCGCACGGTCGGGTGTTTTGATTTGTTAAACGTGCTTATCAGTGTAGAAAGACGATGTTTAATGAAGAAAGTATCAAAGAGGCAAGGTTAACGCGCATGGCGAAATGGAGATGTAGAGCCGTAAGGAAAACGAGAAGAGCATGCGAGTGGGACGCTATCCGTGTCGACTGTACACGGAACTTATTGATGACAAAGTTCACAACCTCGAGTGAGTTGAGAAAGGGATTGCTGTCTACTGATAAAGTTGAATTGCTGGAAAGGATGCCGTCGAAAGAAACTTTTTGGCGGTCGGCTACGGCGGTAAAAAAAAGTAAGATTATTGATGGAGGTGCGTGATAAATGCAAAAGATAAAACGCGTTTCAAGCGGCGCTTCCTTGTCGTAGATGACACTAGGTTTGACATCGATTTGCTTGTGACGTGTTTCGGAATTGATCGGCACCGTGTTTCCTTGACAAGGATCATCATCGCTCAAGCCTACGGCGCGGTGGTCAGACACCCGTCAGCTCATGACCTATGCCACGGTGTTAAGTCACCCGTAAGTCTCATGCATATACGAGCCAATGGCGTGGTATTAATCTCCCGTCAGCTCACGACCACTGACGACGTGATAAAACACCCGCAAGTCATTACATTACATGCTTGTATGTTTGGTTAATAAAATACGTGTGCACTCGTATACTACAGTGTTTTGTTCGTTTTTTTTATATACCTGCATGCATGCACACACGATGATCCCGATAGGGGGAGGTCACTAGCCGTCCACCACCTCCCTTACACGCACAAGCACACGACACGCACGCAGTAAGAGGGGGTCCACCATACCAGTCGCTAGGGTGGGCGATAACTGAGAGATGTGACGTCACCTGAACTATGTCAACAATCGCTGGGGACGCTCACTAACCAGAAGGGAGTCAGTGTCTTAAATCCCTGAATTTCATGCAGAATGATTTGCTGGTCGTAATCCTTATCCGATAGTAGGTAGCAAGGCATGTTTTCTATGTGCTATAGCTGTGGCTGTGGGTTTTACAGACCTGGAGAAAGCTAATGACACGGTACCGAGAAAGATGGCAATGGCGACACTGAGATGGATGCGGGTCCCAGAGGCAGAGGTCAGGATGGTATAAGGGACATATTATGAAAAGAAGGACAGAGTGGTGTGTGGACCCGGAATCTCGGAAGAATTCAAAGCGAATGTTGGCTTGAACCAAGGGGGTGCCCTGGGCCGACTACTGTTTACAGCAGTGATGGAACTGATAGGTATAAAGACCAGTACGAAAGATAGTCTCCAGAAACTACTGTATGCAGACGATCTAGCGGTGGTAGCAGACGGTGAAACAGATCTACAGGAACAAATGATAGAGTGGAAGGATATCTTCAGCAAACACGGACTGGAAGGGAATCTGGGGTAGACAGAGGTGCTGTGGTTTGGACAACAAAGCAAATAACTGAAAATACACCTGGAGGGGAAGACATTAAAACAAAGAGACAGTTTTGTATACCTGGGCGGAGCGGTATGTAGAGATGGCTCCTCAGAAAGAGAAATTCGCAGGAGAATACAAGCAGGGGCGAAAGCATGGAGGAAAGTAGAATGTGTAATGGGAGACAGGCACATATCGCGAAAACTCAAGGGAAAGGTACGATGCTACGCGTGTGTCTTTTGTCAATAAAATATGTGTGCACTCTTATACTGCCATATTTTGTTCGTTTTTCCATATGCACACGCACGCCCTTTGGCGAAGGGTAGCGCCTCGTGGCCCCCGCGCCGCCTCGACGAGTAGGAGGGGTCGGTGACAGCGTCGGCGTTAGCTCCCGCAGAGTTTCTTAGCGTTAGCGTGCATGTGTGTAAGGCTAGGACGGGTTGGTTAGCGGCTAATGACCGTCTCTTATCCGTTAGATCATCGTATGTGTGTATGAAAAACTGAACAAAACACGATATTATACGAGTACACACATATTTTATTGACCAAAGACACACGCGGTGACATGATAACAGACGAGACTTGTGAGTGTTTAGCACCACGATGATGTCACTTGCACCATTACAGCACAAAGACAACACCCCTCACTACACCACATAGACAACACACCTCACTACAGCACATACACAGTACACCTCTCTAAAGCACATAGGCAACATACCTCACTACAGAACATACACAGTACACCTCACTACACCACATAGACAACACACCTCACTACAGAACATACACAGTACACCTCTCTAAAGCACATAGGCAACATACCTCACTACAAAGTATAGACAACGCACCTCACTACAGCTAAAAGAAAACACACCTTGCTACAGCGCTGCAGCACACAGACGGCATACCTCTATACAGCACAATGACAACACACATCAAAACAAAGCAGCGACAACTCAACTGACTCCAGCACACAGACAACACACCTCACTGCAGCACATAGTTAACATACCTCGCTACACCATATAGACAACACACCTCATTACAGTTGTTGAAGGTAACTACCCTATATCGAAGGTAACTACCCTATAAATGGATGGTAGGTGTGGGTGTGGATAGTATGTGTGCATGCGTGAATGTGTCATGTGTGTGTGTGAAGGTGATCGATGAAAAACCCATGAAGGAATACATCCGTGGAAGGTCACGGCCATTATGTGTGCGTGTTTGGTCATGTATTCTTGTGCGTGTTGAAATATATTCATGCATGAAAGTGGGTAGAAGGAACCAATGAATGGAATTGTAGACCAGCTTCACATACTTGCAGACCACATTCGCACACTTGTAGATCACCTCTATATAAACTTGTTGACCACCTTCACACACTTATATACCACATTCACAAAACAACACACACAACACACATACAAACACAAACACAAGACACACATAGAACACCCATACAACACATACATACAATACACACACAACACAACACACATACAACACGCACTCAACACACTCACACATAACACACACAACACACTCACATAATCTTAGTTAGTGACAAATACGTAAATGCAACAAATGCACAACTTACGCACAACAGACGCAAAACATACCCACGAACAACATACGTACAACACACGTACATCACAAGTACAACACACACAAAAGACACACAACATTCGCCCAACAGACAGTCAAAAGACTGCCAACACACACCCACAATGCAAAACAGACGCTTAGAAGACGAACAACATACACTAAACAAACTCCCAACTCATGTACAATACAAAAAAAATGAAAGTTGGCTGTGCACTAGCTCCAGTAGGACGGGTGAAAGTTGACTGTGCAATAGCTCCAGTAGGACGGGTGAAAGTTGACTGTGCACTAGCTCCAGTAGGACGGGTGAAAGTTGACTGTGTACTAGCTCCAGTAGGACGGGTGAAAGTTGGCTGTGCACTAGCTCCAGTAGGACGGGTGAAAGTTGGCTGTGCACTAGCTCCAGTAGGACGGGTGAAAGTTGGCTGTGTACTAGCTCCAGTAGGACGGGTGAAAGTTGACTGTGCACTAGCTCCAGTAGGACGGGTGAAAGTTGGCTGTGTACTAGCTCCAGTAGGACGGGTGAAAGTTGGCTGTGCACTAGCTCCAGTAGGACGGGTGAAAGCTGGCTGTGCACTAGCTCCAGTAGGACGAGTGAAAGTTGACTGTGCACTAGCTCCAGTAGGACGGGTGAAAGTTTGTTGTGTACTAGCTCCAGTAGGACGGGTGAAAGTTGACTGTGCACTAGCTCCAGTAGGACGGGTGAAAGTTGGCTGTGTACTAGCTCCAGTAGGACGGGTGAAAGTTGACTGTGCACTAGCTCCAGTAGGACGGGTGAAAGTTGACTGTGCACTAGCTCCAGTAGGACGGGTGAAAGTTGACTGTGTACTAGCTCCAGTGGGACGGGTGAAAGTTGGCTGTGTACTAGCTCCAGTAGGACGGGTGAAAGTTGACTGTGTACTAGCTCCAGTGGGACGGGTGAAAGTTGGCTGTGTACTAGCTCCAGTAGGACGGGTGAAAGTTGACTGTGCACTAGCTCCAGTAGGACGGGTGAAAGTTGACTGTGCAATAGCTCCAGTAGGACGGGTGAAAGTTGACTGTGTACTAGCTCCAGTGGGACGATTGAAAGTTGGCTGTGTACTAGCTCCAGTAGGACGGGTGAAAGTTGACTGTGCACTAGCTCCAGTAGGACGGGTGAAAGTTGACTGTGCACTAGCTCCAGTAGGACGGGTGAAAGTTGACTGTGCACTAGCTCCAGTAGGACGGGTGAAAGTTGACTGTGCACTAGCTCCAGTAGGACGGGTGAAAGTTGGCTGTGTACTAGCTCCAGTAGGACGGGTGAAAGTTGACTGTGTACTAGCTCCAGTGGGACGGGTGAAAGTTGGCTGTGTACTAGCTCCAGTGGGACGGGTGAAAGTTGACTGTGTACTAGCTCCAGTGGGACGGGTGAAAGTTGGCTGTGTACTAGCTCCCGTAGGACGGGTGAAAGTTGACTGTGTACTAGCTCCAGTGGGACGGGTGAAAGTTTGTTGTGTACTAGCTCCAGTAGGACGGGTGAAAGTTGACTGTGCACTAGCTCCAGTAGGACGGGTGAAAGTTGGCTGTGCACTAGCTCCAGTAGGACGGGTGAAAGTTGGCTGTGCACTAGCTCCAGTAGGACGGGTGAAAGTTGGCTGTGTACTAGCTCCAGTAGGACGGGTGAAAGTTGACTGTGCACTAGCTCCAGTAGGACGGGTGAAAGTTGGCTGTGTACTAGCTCCAGTAGGACGGGTGAAAGTTGGCTGTGCACTAGCTCCAGTAGGACGGGTGAAAGTTGGCTGTGCAATAGCTCCAGTAGGACGAGTGAAAGTTGACTGTGCACTAGCTCCAGTAGGACGGGTGAAAGTTTGTTGTGTACTAGCTCCAGTAGGACGGGTGAAAGTTGACTGTGCACTAGCTCCAGTAGGACGGGTGAAAGTTGGCTGTGTACTAGCTCCAGTAGGACGGGTGAAAGTTGACTGTGCACTAGCTCCAGTAGGACGGGTGAAAGTTGACTGTGCACTAGCTCCAGTAGGACGGGTGAAAGTTGACTGTGTACTAGCTCCAGTGGGACGGGTGAAAGTTGGCTGTGTACTAGCTCCAGTAGGACGGGTGAAAGTTGACTGTGTACTAGCTCCAGTGGGACGGGTGAAAGTTGGCTGTATACTAGCTCCAGTAGGACGGGTGAAAGTTGACTGTGCACTAGCTCCAGTAGGACGGGTGAAAGTTGACTGTGCACTAGCTCCAGTAGGACGGGTGAAAGTTGACTGTGTACTAGCTCCAGTGGGACGGGTGAAAATTGGCTGTATACTAGCTCCAGTAGGACGGGTGAAAGTTGACTGTGCACTAGCTCCAGTAGGACGGGTGAAAGTTGACTGTGCACTAGCTCCAGTAGGACGGGTGAAAGTTGACTGTGCACTAGCTCCAGTAGGACGGGTGAAAGTTGACTGTGCACTAGCTCCAGTAGGACGGGTGAAAGTTGACTGTGTACTAGCTCCAGTGGGACGGGTGAAAGTTGTCTGTGTACTAGCTCCAGTAGGACGGGTGAAAGTTGACTGTGTACTAGCTCCAGTGGGACGGGTGAAAGTTGGCTGTGTACTAGCTCCAGTGGGACGGGTGAAAGTTGACTGTGTACTAGCTCCAGTGGGACGGGTGAAAGTTGGCTGTGTACTAGCTCCAGTAGGACGGGTGAAAGTTGACTGTGTACTAGCTCCAGTGGGACGGGTGAAAGTTTGTTGTGTACTAGCTCCAGTAGGACGGGTGAAAGTTGACTGTGCACTAGCTCCAGTAGGACGGGTGAAAGTTGGCTGTGTACTAGCTCCAGTAGGACGGGTGAAAGTTGACTGTGCACTAGCTCCAGTAGGACGGGTGAAAGTTGACTGTACACTAGCTCCAGTAGGACGGGTGAAAGTTGACTGTGTACTAGCTCCAGTAGGACGGGTGAAAGTTGGCTGTGTACTAGCTCCAGTAGGACGGGTGAAAGTTGACTGTGCACTAGCTCCAGTAGGACGGGTGAAAGTTGACTGTGCACTAGCTCCAGTAGGACGGGTGAAAGTTGACTGTGCACTAGCTCCAGTAGGACGGGTGAAAGTTGACTGTGCACTAGCTCCAGTAGGACGGGTGAAAGTTGACTGTGTACTAGCTCCAGTGGGACGGGTGAAAGTTGGCTGTGTACTAGCTCCAGTAGGACGGGTGAAAGTTGACTGTGTACTAGCTCCAGTGGGACGGGTGAAAGTTGGCTGTGTACTAGCTCCAGTAGGACGGGTGAAAGTTGACTGTGCACTAGCTCCAGTAGGACGGGTGAAAGTTGACTGTGCACTAGCTCCAGTAGGACGGGTGAAAGTTGACTGTGTACTAGCTCCAGTGGGACGGGTGAAAGTTGGCTGTGTACTAGCTCCAGTAGGACGGGTGAAAGTTGACTGTGCACTAGCTCCAGTAGGACGGGTGAAAGTTGACTGTGCACTAGCTCCAGTAGGACGGGTGAAAGTTGACTGTGCACTAGCTCCAGTAGGACGGGTGAAAGTTGACTGTGCTCTAGCTCCAGTAGGACGGGTGAAAGTTGACTGTGTACTAGCTCCAGTAGGACGGGTGAAAGTTGACTGTGCACTAGCTCCAGTGGGACGGGTGAAAGTTTACTGTGTACTAGCTCCAGTGGGACGGGTGAAAGTTGACTGTGTACTAGCTCCAGTGGGACGGGTGAAAGTTGGCTGTGTACTAGCTCCAGTAGGACGGGTGAAAGTTGACTGTGTACTAGCTCCAGTGGGACGGGTGAAAGTTTGTTGTGTACTAGCTCCAGTAGGACGGGTGAAAGTTGACTGTGCACTAGCTCCAGTAGGACGAGTGAAAGTTGGCTGTGTACTAGCTGCAGTAGGACGGGTGAAAGTTGACTGTGCACTAGCTCCAGTAGGACGGGTGAAAGTTGACTGTGCACTAGCTCCAGTAGGACGGGTGA
This sequence comes from Escarpia spicata, assembly GCA_963995525.1. NCBI lineage: Eukaryota > Metazoa > Annelida > Polychaeta > Sabellida > Siboglinidae > Escarpia > Escarpia spicata. Next base: position 65,478,992 of record OZ023211.1, read on the forward strand.
AAGTTGACTGTGCACTAGCTCCAGTAGGACGGGTGAAAGTTGGCTGTGTACTAGCTCCAGTAGGACGGGTGAAAGTTGACTGTGCACTAGCTCCAGTAGGACGGGTGAAAGTTGACTGTGCACTAGCTCCAGTAGGACGGGTGAAAGTTGACTGTGCACTAGCTCCAGCAGGACGGGTGAAAGTTGACTGTGCACTAGCTCCAGTAGGACGGGTGAAAGTTGACTGTGCACTAGCTCCAGTAGGACGGGTGAAAGTTGACTGTGCACTAGCTCCAGTAGGACGGGTGAAAGTTGACTGTGCACTAGCTCCAGTAGGACGGGTGAAAGTTGACTGTGCACTAGCTCCAGTAGGACGGGTGAAAGTTGACTGTGCAGTAGCTCCAGTAGGACGGGTGAAAGTTGACTGTGCACTAGCTCCAGTAGGACGGGTGAAAGTTGACTGTGCACTAGCTCCAGTAGGACGGGTGAAAGTTGACTGTGCACTTGCTCCAGTAGGACGGGTGAAAGTTGACTGTGCACTAGCTCCAGTAGGACGGGTGAAAGTTGACTGTGCACTAACTCCAGTAGGACGGGTGAAAGTTGACTGTGCACTAGCTCCAGTAGGACGGGTGAAAGTTGACTGTGCACTAGCTCCAGTGGGACGGGTGAAAGTTGACTGTGCACTAGCTCCAGTGGGACGGGTGAAAGTTGACTGTGCACTAGCTCCAGTGGGACGGGTGAAAGTTGACTGTGTACTAGCTCCAGTGGGACGGGTGAAAGTTGACTGTGTACTAGCTCCAGTGGGACGGGTGAAAGTTGACTGTGCACTAGCTCCAGTAGGACGGGTGAAAGTTGACTGTGTACTAGCTCCAGTAGGACGGGTGAAAGTTGACTGTGCACTAGCTCCAGTAGGACGGGTGAAAGTTGACTGTGCACTAGCTCCAGTAGGACGGGTGAAAGTTGACTGTGCACTAGCTCCAGTAGGACGGGTGAAAGTTGACTGTGCACTAGCTCCAGTGGGACGGGTGAAAGTTGACTGTGCACTAGCTCCAATAGGACTGGTGAAAGTTGATTGTGCACTAGCTCCAGTGGGACGGGTGAAAGTTGACTGTGCACTAGCTCCAGTAGGACGGGTGAAAGTTGACTGTGCACTAGCTCCAGTGGGACGGGTGAAAGTTGACTGTGCACTAGCTCCAGTGGGACGGGTGAAAGGTGAATGAACGTTTATTCAACAACAACAACATAATACATGCACAGTATGGTTTGCTGCTGCTGCTGCTGCTGCTGCTGCTGCTTCTGCTCTACTGCTGCCCTACTCGAACTAAGAAAACTGAATAAATACAACAGGTGTTATAAATAAATCACAAAATAATATACACAACTCATATATAAACTTTTTACTATAGTGCTTGTGTTACTATTACATGGGTTTAACAAAACGTCACCTTCAATTAACAATTCACAAATATGTAGAACGTAATGACAACTTGATTGCTTTTTTATATTGTGTTAAACTTGGAAGCTGAGTCAATTTATTTGGTAAATTGTTCCACGTTTTTACACCCTTGACGGTGATTGACAGCAGTCGGAGGGTAGTGTTTGTCTTTTTAACATAGAACAATTTGCTTTGTCTGGTATCATGTATGTGTATAGCTGCGGTTGGTTCAAATAATGCTTGAACACGACCATTTAAAGAATGGTTGTTTGCTTTATAAAGTATGATCATAGTCTTATATTTAACTAGTCTTTAAGCATGTTTGAGAGATGGAAAAATACAGATGTATGATCATGGTAATTAAGGTTATAAATAATCCGTATAGCTTTTTTCTGTAACATAAATAGTTTTCTGAGTCTAGATTGATAAGTATTTCCCCAGATCTCACAGCAATATGACATATGTGGTTCAACAAGTGAATTATATAATGTGTGTAACGCTTGACAGTCAAGAACATGCCTAGTTTTATACAAAACTGCTATGCTTTTTTATACTTTTGATTCAACCATTTTTATGTGTTCTCTCCATGTTACGTTTTCGTCAATGGTTACTCCAAGGAATTTTGTATATGATACCTGCTCAATGTTTTTCCCATTCAAAACTATATTCACATCTGTTCTAGGTTGCTTTTTATTGTTAAACATTATAAAATGTGTTTTGTTCACATTAAGCGATAATTTGTTCGCTCGAAACCACAGGTCTAGTTTTTTTAGTTCGTTGTTAATAATAGTGCTTACTTCATTTGTGTTACTAGCGGAATAAAAAATGTTTGTATCATCAGCAAACAAAATAATGTCAAGCAATTTTGAGACTTTACACATGTCATTTATGTACAGAATAAATAATAACGGGCCAAGGATAGAACCTTGCGGGACTCCACACTTGATTTCCTTTTGTTCTGGGTTACTGTTGTTATAGCATACATATTGTCTACGGTTGGTTAAGTAGCTTTTTATCCAGTCCAGAGCCAGACCCCTTATTCCGTAGCATTGCAATTTACTTAGCACTATGTTGTGGTCAACAGTGTCAAAGGCTTTTTTTAGGTCGATAAAGACCCCAATCGTGCTTTGGCATTTATCCATTGTGGAAGTAATCTTTTCCACAAATTCTGTTAAAGCTAGTGAAGTTGAGTGATTACTTCTGAAGCCATACTGCCCATCTGTCAATATGTGTTGTGTTTCAATGAAGGACCTTAGCCTTTTGTTGAATATTTTTTCAAGTATTTTTGAAAATTGTGATAAGAGAGATATAGGTCTATAATTAGAAAATTTAAAACGATCTCCTGACTTAAATATAGGAATGACTTTTGCTAATTTCATATAATTTGGAAATGATCCGCTGATCAAAGATCTGTTAAAGATGTGGGTTAGCGGTTGTACAATTTGTTTTATTACATGCTTAATGATTAGCTAATTCTTTATTTTCTAATACTACTATGTTTTCACCAACATGAAACTTGTTCAAATATGTGGTATCAGATTTTCTTTTACCTATTATGCTGTTAAGAGTTTTCCAAGTTGCTCTTATATTAGTTTTACAATCGTCGAGTTTTTTTCTGTAATATTTTTTCTTTTCTAGACGTAATAATTTTGTTAACTTCTTTTTGTAATTTTTGTAGCGGATTTCTGTTAATTCTGTCCTATTCTTTAGAAACGCTAAGTACATGTTATTCTTCTTTATGCAAGCGTTTTTTAGCCCTCTTGATAACCAAGGTTTATCATTCTTTTTTGTCTCTCCTGAATACGTTTTAATTTTTACAGGACAGGCATCGTTATAAGTATTACTTAGTATTTGCATAAAGCGCGAGAATGCTAAGTCAGGGTTTGACTCGTTCATTACAGTGTCCCAGTTTGCATAATTTAAATCGTGCTTAAATGTGTTTAATGACTCCTCATCTAACGTTCTGTTATATTTATATGTTGGATCATCGTTAATAACCGCATAAGAGCTGTTGTCACACAGGACGAAAATTGGCATATGGTCTGTAGCATCGCTTAAAACAATGCCGCACATTTTGTTTCTACACAATTCAGAACAGAAAATTTTATCTATTATACTAGCAGTCGTGCTTGTTACTCGTGTGGGCCTGGTGATCAAGGGATATAATCCAGAGCTGAACATTTGATCAATGAAATATTTTGATTCAGCTTGCTCTTCGCAGTGCAATAGGTCTATATTGTAATCACCACATATATACACGATTTTGCTGGTGAGATTTCCCAGTATGAATGAGAGATTGTCATTAAATTTGCTGATACTAGTATTCGGTGCTCTATACATACAACCGACATTGATTTTTTCGTGTTTACTAATTTGTATCTCAATAAAGATGCTTTCAAAACAGTCATCAACAGCATACGATATATTCCTTAAACAAATATCAGAAGACTGGCAATTGTTAAGTACAGATTCACACACATATATGGCAACGCCGTTTGTTTTTTCTGGAATTACAGTACAGTTTGTAACCCGAAAATACGACATCATTACAGTTTACTTCACTTCCGTCCCAACTGTTTTCTTTAAGCCACGTTTCTGATATAGCAATTATATGAAATTGATACTCCATGCTTTGGATAGTATCTTTAATCTTGGGTAAGTTAGCTTTTAAACTCCGAGCATTAAAGTGTATCATACTCAGTTTGATTGGCTGGTTTTTGCCAACACTGCTAAAGTTTGTTGAAAATTGTGCTGGGGTGTAATATTTACATTGCGTGGGCAAATCGTTATACAACAAACAATCAGTATCAATATCGTGTTCGTAACAGTGTTCATTATAATCAAACAGTGTATCATACGGAGGCGTTAACTCGTCATTTTGTTGTGTAGTTGACGCCATGGTAAAGTCATCACAAAAACGTTTGCCAGGATAGTCAACAGGTACTTGGTTGTTTAACCACGGTTTGCGACATCATGTCGCTCTCTTACCACCAGTTTGTCAAATGACAAATATGCAACTTTGCCCTCTTCCCTGGCCTTCATCATTTTTGGTAGCAGTTCTTTCCGCCTCGCCATGACCCTCTGCGAATAGTCCTCGTTCACGTAGATGCCACGAGGCCGTTTCTTCTTCGCCGCCTGCAGTACCAGCTCGCGGTCCTTGAACGACTCGAACTTGACCACGATGGTCCGGGCTCTTGTCCCCGTGCCGCCAGTTCGGTGCGCGAGACCGATGTTGATGGCGCGCACTTGGGCTTCGGGGAGTTCTAGGGCTGTTGTCATAGCCCTGAGCACGCTCTTCTCCGTCTGCTCCCACGTCTCGCCGTCGACTTCAGCAACGCCGTCGAAACGTATAAGTTGGCTGTATACTAGCTCCAGTAGGATGGGTGAAATTTGGCTGTGTACTAGCTCCAGTAGGACGGGTGAAAGTTGACTGCTTCTGAAAGTGGGCTACCAAGTGTTCTGTAATGTTACTTTCTGTCCAGGTTCTGGCCTTCTGTCACGTGGACCTGGGTTACCAAGATTTCACTAATGTTACGTCTTGTCCAGGTGCTGGCCTTCTGTCATGTGGGCCTGGACTACCAAGAGTTCACTAATGTTACTTCCTGTCCAGGTGCTGGCCTTCTGTCAAATGGGTTTGAGTTACCAAGTGTTCACTAATGTTACTTCTTGTCCAGGTGTTGGCCTTCTGTCACGTGGGCCTGGGTTACCAAGTGTTCACTAATGTTACTTCTTGTCCAGGTGCTGGCCTTCTGTCACGTGGGCCTGGGTTACCAAGTGTTCCTGCACTATGTGAACCGTGTGGTGTTGCTGCTGGTAATGGCTGTGTGTGTGGCACTCGTCTTTGTTGTGCAGTCCGCGTGGTCTGAAGGCTTCCAGCTTGAGCTCATCTCACTCATGGTAAGACAGTCTTCTTGCTCTCAGTCCTTGTCTCATCAATGCTTTATCAGTAAAGTTATGCCTCACGACTAAATACATTGGAGTGACCGGATTGACTGGAAATGAATTTTAATATAAAAAGAGTTCAAATCAAATTTATTGAGCTAATTACAGTACATATATAATCAAATCAAATTAAGAGAAATCATATATAATAGCATAACGAGAACTACAAAGGAAGAACATTGTGTAATGTTATACTCTCTAGAAGCCAAACATTATATAATGTTATACTCCCTACTATCCAAACATTATATAATGTTATACTCCCTAGTATCCAAACATGTAATGTTATACTCTCTAGTATCCAAACATTATATAATGTTATACTCCCTAGTATCCAAACATTATATAATGTTATACTCCCTAGTATCCAAACATTATATAATGTTATACTCCCTAGTATCCAAACATGTAATGTTATACTCTCTAGTATCCAAACATTATATAATGTTATACTCCCTAGTATCCAAACATTATATAATGTTATACTCCCTAGTATCCAAACATTATATAATGTTATACTCCCTAGTATCCAACATTATACAATGTTTTACTCCCTAGTATCCAAACATGTAATGTTATACTCTATAGTATCCAAACATTATATAATGTTATACTCCTTAGTATCCAAACATGTAATGTTATACTCTCTAGTATCCAAAAGTTATATAATGTTATGCTCCCTAGTATCCAAACATTATATAATGTTATATTCCCTAGTATCCAAACATTATATAATGTTTTACTCCCTAGTATCCAAACATGTAATATTATACTCTCTAGTATCCAAACATTACATAATGTTATACTCCCTAGTATCCAAACATTATATAATGTTATACTCCCTAGTATCCAAACATTATATAATGTTTTACTCACTAGTATCCAAACATGTAATGTTATACTCTCTAGTATCCAAACATTATATAATGTTATACTCCCTAGTATCCAAACATGTAATGTTATACTCTCTAGTATCCAAACATTATATAAAGTTATGCTCCCTAGTATCCAAACATTATATAATGTTTTACTCCCTGGTATCCAAACATGTAATGTTATACTCTCTAGTATCCAAACATATAATGTTATACTCCCTAGTATCCAAACATGTAATGTTATACTCTCTAGTATCCAAACATTATATAATGTTATACTCTCTAGTATCCAAACATTATATAATGTTTTACTCCCTGGTATCCAAACATGTAATGTTATACTCTCTAGTATCTAAACATTATATAATGTTATACTCCCTAGTATCCAAACATGTAATGTTATACTCTCTAGTATCCAAACGTTATATAAAGTTATGCTGCCTAGTATCCAAACATTATATAATGTTTTACTCCCTGGTATCCAAACATGTAATGTTATACTCTCTAGTATCCAAACATTATATAATGTTATACTCCCTAGTATCCAAACATGTAATGTTATACTCTCTAGTATCCAAACATTATATAATGTTATACTCCCTAGTATCCAAACATTATATAATGTTATACTCCCTAGTATCCAAACATGTAATATTATACTATCTAGTATCCAAACATTATATAATGTTATACTCCCTAGAATCCAAACATTATATAATGTTATACTCCCTAGTATCCAACCATTATATAATGTTTTACTCCCTAGTATCCAAACATGTAATGTTATACTCTCTAGTATCCAAACATTATATAATGTTATGCTCCCTAGTATCCAAACATTATATCATGTTATGCTCCCTAGTATCCAAACATGTAATGTTATACTCTCTAGTATCTAAACATTATATAATGTTATGCTCCCTAGTATCCAAACATGTAATGTTATACTCTCTAGTATCCAAACATTATATAATCTTATACTGCCTAATATCCAAACATATAATGTTATACCCCCTAGTATCCAAACAAATGTTTTATAGAAATGATTTATGTCGTTTCTCTTTAATATTTGGCAACCAGTTGTCGTAAATGATTCCAAGGATCAGCGACTGAGCATCTGACACTGAACTTGATTGCTACTATAGCACGCATTCAAGTAGTGGTGTTTTACACCTTTAAGACTTGTCATGAGTAAGAAACATCCACAGTTACATTGGCTCCATCACCGAGACTGTTGAGTTGTGTTATCAGTAAGAAACATCCACAGTTACATTGGCTCCATCACCGAGACTGTTGAATTGTGTTATCAGTAAGAAACATCCACAGTTACATTGGCTCCATCACCGAGACTCTTGAGTTGTGTTATCAGTAAGAAACATCCACAGTTACATTGGCTCCATCACCGAGACTGTTGAGTTGTGTTATCAGTAAAAAACATCCACAGTTACATTGGCTCCATCACCGAGACTGTTGAGTTGTGTTATCAGTAAGAAACATCCACAGTTACATTGGCTCCATCACCGAGACTGTTGAGTTGTGTTATCAGTAAGAAACATCCACAGTTACATTGGCTCCATCACCGAGACTCTTGAGTTGTGTTATCAGTAAGAAACATCCACAGTTACATTGGCTCCATCACCAAGACTGTTGAGTTGTGTTATCAGTAAGAAACATCCACAGTTACATTGGCTCCATCACCGAGACTGTTGAGTTGTGTTATCAGTAAGAAACATCCACAGTTACATTGGCTCCATCACCGAGACTGTTGAGTTGTGTTATCAGTAAGAAACATCCACAGTTACATTGGCTCCATCACCGAGACTGTTGAGTTGTGTTATCAGTAAGAAACATCCACAGTTACATTGGCTCCATCACTGAGACTTTTGAGTTGTGTTATCAGTAAGAAACATCCACAGTTACATTGGCACCATCACCGAAACTGTTGAGTTGTGTTATCAGTAAAAAACATCCACAGTTACATTGGCTCCATCACCGAGACTGTTGAGTTGTGTTATCAGTAAGAAACATCCACAGTTACATTGGCTCCATCACCGAGACTGTTGAGTTGTGTTATCAGTAAAAAACATCCACAGTTACATTGGCTCCATCACCGAGACTGTTGAGTTGTGTTATCAGTAAGAAACATCCACAGTTACATTGGCTCCATCACCGAGACTGTTGAGTTGTGTTATCAGTAAGAAACATCCACAGTTACATTGGCTCCATCACCGAGACTCTTGAGTTGTGTTATCAGTAAGAAACATCCACAGTTACATTGGCTCCATCACCAAGACTGTTGAGTTGTGTTATCAGTAAGAAACATCCACAGTTACATTGGCTCCATCACCGAGACTGTTGAGTTGTGTTATCAGTAAGAAACATCCACAGTTACATTGGCTCCATCACCGAGACTGTTGAGTTGTGTTATCAGTAAGAAACATCCACAGTTACATTGGCTCCATCACCGAGACTGTTGAGTTGTGTTATCAGTAAGAAACATCCACAGTTACGTTGGCTCCATCACCGAGACTGTTGAGTTGTGTTATCAGTAAGAAACATCCACAGTTACATTGGCTCCATCACCGAGACTGTTTAATTGTGTTATCAGTAAGAAACATCCACAATTGGCTCCATCACTGAGACTATTGAGTTGTCATATTGAGTTGTGTTCTGTCTCAGATCACCGGGCCCTTCCTGCAAGTGTCCGCCATCGTAATGATGACTGTCATCACCTGGTTCATCGCCGGGCAAGTCATCATTCTACAGTGCACATGTAAGTTCATCTCATCATCCTACAGTGTGCATATCAGTTCACCTCATCATCCTGCACTGTGCATATAAGTTAATTTTATCATCCTACAGTGCACATGTAAGTTCATCTCATCGTCCTACAGTGCGCATGTAAGTTCAGCTCCTACTATAGTCCACTCCCACTGAATATCTCAGTCCTCCCATCTCCACCACCCATCACCATCTCATCATCTCTCATTCTCCACTCCCACTACATCTCACAGTCCTCCCATCTCCATCACCCATCACCATGTCATCATATCTCATTCTCCACTCCCACTACATCTCACAGTCCTCCCATCTCCACCACCCATCACCATCCCATCATCTCTCATTCTCCACTACCACTACATCTCACAGTCCTCCCATCTCCACCACCCATCACCATCCCATCATCTCTCATTCTCCACTCCCACTACATCTTACAGTCCTCCCATCTCCATCACCCATCACCATCCCATCATCTCTCATTCTCCACTCCCACTACATCTCACAGTCCTCCCATCTCCACCACCCATCACCATCTCATCATCTGTCATTCTCCACTCCCACTACATCTCACAGTCCTCCCATCTCCACCACCCATCACCATCTCATCATCTCTCATTCTCCACTCCCACTACATCTCACAGTCCTCCCATCTCCACCACCCATCACCATCTCATCATCTCTCATTCTGCACTCCAATTACATCTCACTGTCCTCCCATCTCCACCACCCATCACCATCTCATCATATCTCATTCTCCACTCCCACTACATCTCACAGTCCTCTCATCTCCACCACCCATCACCATCTCATCATCTCTCATTCTCCACTCCAATTACATCTCACTGTCCTCCCATCTCCACCACCCATCACCATCTCATCATCTCTCATTCTCCACTCCAATTACATCTCACTGTCCTCCCATCTCCACCACCCATCACCATCTCATCATATCTCATTCTCCACTCCCACTACATCTCACAGTCCTCTCATCTCCCCCACCCATCACCATCTCATCATCTCTCATTCTCCACTCCAATTACATCTCACTGTCCTCCCATCTCCACCACCCATCACCATCTCATCATCTCTCATTCTCCACTACCACTACATCTCACAGTCCTCTCATCTCCACCACCCATCACCATCTCATCATCTCTCATTCTCCACTCCAATTACATCTCACTGTCCTCCCATCTCCACCACCCATCACCATCTCATCATCTCTCATTCTCCACTCCAATTACATCTCACTGTCCTCCCATCTCCACCACCCATCACCATCTCATCATCTCTCATTCTCCACTACCACTACATCTCACAGTCCTCTCATCTCCACCACCCATCACCATCTCATCATATCTCATTCTCCACTCCAATTACATCTCACTGTCCTCCCATCTCCACCACCCATCACCATCTCATCATATATCATTCTCCACTCCCACTACATCTCACAGTCCTCTCATCTCCACCACCCATCACCATCCCATCATCTCTCATTCTCCACTCCAATTACATCTCACTGTCCTCCCATCTCCACCACCCATCACCATCTCATCATCTCTCATTCTCCACTACCACTACATCTCACAGTCCTCTCATCTCCACCACCCATCACCATCTCATCATATCTCATTCTCCACTCCAATTACATCTCACTGTCCTCCCATCTCCACCACCCTTCACCATGTCATCATGTCTCATTCTCCACTACCACTACATCTCACAGTCCTCTCATCTCCACCACCCATCACCATCTCATCATCTCTCATTCTCCACTCCAATTACATCTCACTGTCCTCCCATCTCCACCACCCATCACCATCTCATCATCTCTCATTCTCCACTACCACTACATCTCACAGTCCTCTCATCTCCACCACCCATCACCATCTCATCATATCTCATTCTCCACTCCAATTACATCTCACTGTCCTCCCATCTCCACCACCCATCACCATCTCATCATCTCTCATTCTCCACTCCAATTACATCTCACAGTCCTCTCATCTCCACCACCCATCACCATCTCATCATATCTCATTCTCCACTCCCACTACATTCTGTTATGAATGTGACTCTGGAACATGTGAAATCATTGAACTTTGAAAATTGAACATTAAAATGTCATCTAAATGTCATGCAAAAACTGCATCACTGTACCTAGGCCTACGTGTACATGTGGTCTATTTTCAACAAACTCTGGTTTGGCTTTGCTCAAAAACTATGGATACAATGCTTAACAATGAAGTTTCTCATTGCTTCACCGTGTTCATCTGATCCTTGTTGGTTTTTGTATTGGATGGAAAGTTTTAGTTGTAGAAGAACGCCTTACTGTGGCAGAAAAAAACTGGCAGAAAAAGATTTCTTTTACATCATAGCAGCCATGGCATGATTTATTCTTGTTATTTACATTTTTTTTATTTAAACATCTATAGATCTGTTATCACATTACATGTTTATTTGTTTTGATCTATTTATCTCTGCATTGATCAATTTGAAGTATTTGTTTGTCGAAAAAAAATGTTGTCATAGTTTATCATATTTTTAGATTTTATGAAACATTGCAAGATGTCCCACCAGAACACTAATTTGGATGTTGTACTATACAATATATTTATTATTAAAATAGGACAACATAGTTTTTAAAAATGTAAATATTTTGTGAAGTTTCATACTTTATCTACTGTTGAAAATGTTTGGATCAACAGTAGAATTGTTTATATTACATTTGATTCTACACATCGTCGTGTGTTACAACATTTCAGACAATTCCTCTCATAATGGATGGTAAGGATGTGCTTGCTATGGCGAGGACTGGAAGCGGCAATGCAAGAACTAGCCCTGCAGACACTCAAGTTCATGGAGAAGGTAGGTTGTCATTCATAGCGGATATAATAGTAAGACATATTGTATGACTGCCTTCCTGCGTGCTGTGTGAAGTGATAGATCAATCAGCACATGATTTGTACCAGCTTCAGCCCTTAGGCAGTATTGTGAACCCGTGCATCTAAATGACCGACTACTGTCATGCATTAAAGAAGACAATTTCGCACACCCGCTTCATGTGTGGTGGCATCGCATCACACCAGAATGGCTTAACGATGCGTCTACTATTGCACTGTGAAGACGAATGGAAAAAGTGAAATCATTGCTTGATTGCAGACATGTAAACATGGTTTAAACAAAATTTAACATTGATGTGTCAATTATTTTTATAGTCCTGTTTTCATGCTTCAAGTAAATGTGTCCGCATACAGCTTAGTAGGTTTATGTCTGATTCTATGGGAATACATTACCAGTTGTATGATTCACAGCTGAGGGGTGTACTATCTAGCCACTGTAAGAGAGCAGTGAGTTTTCATTTGCAGCTTGGAAGGTTCACCAAACTCAAATCTGCTGTCATTCTCAGTGGAGATATGTGAGATCTACACTCCTCACTTCCAGTCTTATTATATAGTAAAACTTTGCTTGATGGTTACCTCACTAATACAGCCACCTCACAATTGAGATCACCACAAGACAGTCCCAAATTATTGCTGTGAGATTAAAGTATAGGAAACGAAGATGGGGGGAGGGGGCAGTGCACACAGCATTCTAACAATATGGCATTCTCAATTTCTGCAGCGTCTACTTGAATTGCAAAACTGACTGTCTGTGCGAGCACAATGAGAGAAGACGTACACCATCCAAACCAACACACATGACAGGACATAACCTGCCTGCCTGCCTGCCTGCCTGCCTGCCTGCCTGCCTGCCTGCCTGCCTGCCTGCCTGCCTGCCTGCCTGCCTGCCTGCCTGCCTGCCTGCCTGCCTGCCTGCCTGCCTGCCTGCCTGCCTGCCTGCCTGCCTGCCTGCCTGCCTGCCTGCCTGTCTGTCGATAATTCGGAAAAGGTCACTCTACATTTACTCCCGAAAAAAGTTCTCACCTATTTTTTATTTTAAATCTATCATGCATGCCGGGTAAGCACCATGACCAGAGCATTTGCAAAAATTACAGCAATGTATTCTCTCATTGTTCACATTGTGTGGCTCAAGGCTGACATGATCGACTGTTACACAAAGGCTATTATGGCAGAGATGGGAAGCATCCAGTCCTGCTTGTAAGATTGTTGTACTGTGGTGCAGCCTGTAGCTCAAACGATGAGTGGTTATAATGTCTATTGCCATGTGCAAATTTACAATTCAGGCATGAGATTCTTCCACGGAAACGCGGATTTCCGCGGTTCATGAACTCGATTTGGCTGTTTCTGTGATTCGTCCAAATCCGAAACAAAATTATTTTTAATAATGGGAGGTTGTGACTTGGCAAACATTGACAATAAAAATTATACATTTTTTTAACGTCGTCCTTTTTCAAAAGCAAGCCGCATTCTGAATGGCCAGAAACTATGAATCACGGCCCAGCTTACAATCCGTGCATGAGTTTTGGCAGCAGATCGTTTGCAGCTGTGTGTTGTTTTCGAAGTTCACAGTTGCGTTCAGTCAAACGAAGGATGAGCTACGGTCTACAGTAAGTTGTCCGTTCTTATTTCAAACATTCTTGTATGAGTAAATTACTGAATTATCGGAATTAACGTAGCAGTCGAATGGTTTTAAGATCGTAATTTCAATAAATATGATATCGTTTAGCCTGCCACGCGAGGCGTTGTAACTATGGGACTTACATTTCGGCCCTGACATACGCTCACGCGGTGTAAGAGCACATTAAGGATTCATCCGCCATTACCTGATGTGTGAATTTTTTTCGAGCACTTTGACATGGCTCATGTTAGTCCAGTGAATACTGAATGTACTACTGCATTAAATGGTTCACGAGGTAGGAATATATATACGCTAGTCGCTCGCGTATTCGCACAGTGGCTATTTTGCAGCACGCACCAATATTTCAAAATCCATCACCAGGTTGGGGCGAAATTGAGGGGTATCAGGTTTGGGTGGATTTTTCTGAAAAATGAGGTATGAGAATTTCACGAGTTTTCCAGAGCACTTGTGTCAATGGAGGTTAAAGATGCTGTGAAATGTTGAAGAAAATCATAAGACAAATGGAGGGTCGCCATTGGTCTCCACCAGTCCATCACACTCAACTTTCTAGTTGTGTGACACACAAAGTTTGCCCCTGATGCTTGCTTTGGGCTTCTCAAGCGGGCATTCAAACGATACGCAATATCGTCGCTGACTGAGCTCGAGTCTGGTGAATGGGATCGCCTGTCTGAATTCCACCCAGTTGATTGGCAAAGAAGACGGCACATCCCTCGTCCCTGTGGCAGACTGGCAAGCACACCTCCGTCCCCACTTCAAGGCACTGCCAGGCATCAAGAAGTACTTTCACTTCAGGTACATTCAATGCTATCTATTTATCCCAGTAGTATCCACAATATCAGTCATTTAATAACAGAAAATTAAAGGAAATAAATGCTATGAATGCTAAATAAAGCTTTACATAAAGGGTTCTCGTCATAGGTGAGTTGGTGTGTTCATAAGAAAATTTTTGTTTATCGTTACTTTATTTACATGCTTACAATAATTGTGTTACTTGACTCTTATAATAATGTCACTTGACCCACGTATGCACGGCTGATACATTGATGTTGTGCATCCATCTTTTTTGTGTTTGTCTAATATAAAACCAAGGAAAACATATTTGCCTGTTATGACATTATGCATGTATGCAATGAAAGATGATAAACAATTACTTAAACTGTGTTACACACTGTTCACAGGTTTGATGCGGCCAGCCCTGGTGTGGTCTTTGTAAAGACAACATGCGACAGCCCCGAAGAGCGCTTCGAGTTCCTGGTTTGCAGCGATGCCTTGCTGCCTTCTGCACCACCAGTCGCCATCAAGCCACCCGGCCTCAGTCACGACCGCCAACACTACCTCCACACAAACATTCGTCCGTTTGTAAAGGACCAGTATAAGGACGTGCTGTGTCCAAGCCCCCTGAGAGGGAGGATGCCCCTGTTGCGGGGCCATCTACTGCTCCAGTGGTGGGGCCCTCCACAGCTCCCGATGCTGTCGCATCCACATCACGCAGAGGAGGTGTACATGGCCGAGGTCGCCGTCCTCGCCAGCCTTCGCCATCACCTTCTCCGACCCAGGCATCTGAGAACTCGTGGAAGTGCTCGCAGGGGACGTGGTAGTCCTGGCAGGGGTCTTGGCAATGCTGGCAGGGGTCGTGGTGGTGCCAGTGTGGGAAAATGAGAATAAACTCACTGACTGGTTTTGTGAGTTATATAAACTTGCAGCAGTTTCCGTTTGCAATTTTATTTTGTTTTTGTTTGTAGCAATGAGCTTCACTTATTAGGACAATGTCAGTTTATAAATAAATGCATTTACCAGACAGACCAGACTGTTTTTGTTTGTGCTGTCAAATTCGTGAAAACATACCACTCCACTAGTATACATGGAAAAGTCTTTTGCTCATAACTTGTTTAATATCCCATTCATTTTGTTCATATTTTCAGACACTTAAAAGGATATCACTATCTAAGATGGTGCAGAATTTCAAAGAAATTTGTTCATGGTAACTAAGGTACTTTTCAGTAAATGTACCAAAACTTCAAACGGCTTTTTCTCAGTTTGAACATTTCTACCCCATGTGTGTTCATTGTGACATAACTTCAGCCAGGATTATGCTACGCCCAAAATATACGTAACACATTAAAGCTGATTATACGCTCTTTCCAACGGTATATATAACTCAATATTTTTAAATTTGTACATGTGACTCATTTCGTTAGGACTCGACACATGGTTTAAGTTATTATTAATTAAATAACAAGTTGAATTAAATTTACGTGACGTTGTTAATATGAACACTTTTAGGGGATATGGCGTACACCAAGAAGGATGTTGTACAGAGAGGGGATGAGTTGAATTTGAAGAAGCAAGAGAAAAGCAGCTGAACAGGTTTCCCAAGACTTCAAGAGGCAAAGACTAAAGTGCCAAAAAGACTTAAATATGTCCACCTCCACTCCCCAGTCCTTGCTCAGGCAGAGAAGAGAAAGAAAGCTGTGAGTGCCAGGATCAAGCACAGGCAAGAACAAAAGTGAAGTCACATGTCCACAATGAACACTTGTAAAGTTTATGGTTTCAGTGAACACTAGTAGAAGCATTTATATGGATTTTTTTCACATTGACCTCTTGTGTAATGTTGTAGTTTTGACAATGTAGTATACACTGCTTCTGGTTTTTTGTGTGATATGAAAATGATGTGCTTTTATAGTTATGTGCAGGGAACTGTATGCTTACACTTTTGATTAATACAATCCCAAATGTAGTGTTTCTATGCACTATGTTTGTGATTTTATATAAAATGGAAGCAATGATGTCTTTAAAACAATTTCTGAGTTCCAATCCAGAACCACTTTTCTTCTTTCTTCCCGTCTGCCGCGCCACGCGCAAATGTTTCTCGCAAGTAACTTGCCTCCTCTCAAATCACTATGTGTGTGTCCGTCCTGGTCTCCCTGCCACTGACAACGGACCACATTCAGTCTGAAGGGCAGCGTGGTCAGTCACAACCACTCTGTGTGTGTCCGTTCTGGTCTCCCTGCCACTGACAGCGGACCACATTCAGTCTGAAGGGCAGCGTGGTCAGTCACAATCACTCTGTGTGTGTCCGTCCTGGTCTCCCTGCGACTGACAACGGACCACATTCAGTCTGAAGGGCAGTGTGGTCAGTCACAACCACTCTGTGCTTGTCCGTCCTGCTCTCCCTGCCACTGACAAAGGACCACATTCAGTCTGAAGGGCAGCGTGGTCAGTCACAACCACTCTGTGCGTGTCCGTCCTGCTCTCCCTGCCACTGACAAAGGACCACATTCAGTCTGAAGGGCAGCGTGATCAGTAGTCTAGAACACAACACTTCCCGACATAATAATAATAAATAGTAATTTTATTTAGACACTCTTTTCCAAAGTACTACTCTGTTCAGTGGTGTTGACAATGTTTCTAAAATGCTAATACTTATGAAATGGTTAATAGAGCTACTAAAATGTGAGTAATAAAATAAAACATATATAAAGTTGCTAAAGCAAAACTGCTAAACAATCATGAACTAAAGTTATAATTCAATACACATTACATACAACAAATACAGTCTGATATTGTGGATGAAAAATATTTAATAATAACAAATAAATATACAATAAAATATATATAAGTGATAAATAATTATTAAGATAATATACAAGTAAATAGTAGACAATTAAAATAATATACTAATAAATATTATGACTCCACAATGGAGTGTCCACTCAAAGGCTCTGTGGCCGTCGTGAGACCTTCGCATCCAAATAGCAAAGTATTGTACATTTTCCCATTTTCGTAGCATTGAATCTCCAGCACCGTAGTTTAGGCGATCGATGACACACGTCCCAGTGCATTTTGACTGAATTTAATGTTCTTAGGTACCGACGCGGGATAAGCTCTGTTTGCAGATTCATTTGGATCTGTTGTTAGTCTGCGTCATGTCATTTGAAGTGCGGCATTGCCAAGACGCATTTCAATCAGTCCTTGAAGTGTTGCTCGATCACTGTCTGTCATAGGTTGGGAGAGACCCTAATTATACATTGGCAGAGTGACTACTGGGATTCAGCTCCTAGGCCGAGGCTGCCAGAATGTACAGTCACCTGACTTGATCAGTACTCAATCAGGCAAGTGCCACAGTGTGCTGAATGTCTACTAATTGGGTTGTGTAATACTGTGCAATTGAACTCATTAAGACGTCTGGCCTTTGAAGAATCCACACTTTAAGGTCATATATCATGTATATTTACAGTTGTCTAATAGGGAAAAAGTAAAAAAATCAATATAAATCTAAATGCACCATAACAACTGCCTGTATGTGATATGTTTACAGAACACATACTGGGCTTTCTGGAAAACAGGGTTAGGTGTTGATATATGCCGGATGAGAAAGTGTGTACAGTGTAGAGTTATGCCAGATTAGAATATGTCCAACAGTAAAATGCTTACTCATATGGTGCCCGGTCAAGTAGGGTGGCGCTTTTGAAATGTGTATAGAAACAAAACATGTGGATGAATTACACAAAAAACATTGCACAGTGTTAGGAGTGCCTCTAAGATATATTAATTTCAATTTTTTTCTCAAAAATTACCATATCTATTTGGGGTCAGGACACTGTTAGACGTCCTGCTTGGTTACCAAAAAAATGCAGTATATTTTTTAGAAATGATTTTTAGTCCTTTGGCTGAAGGTCCAAGGGACTATTGCCGTCACTCTGCGTCTGCCGTCCGCCGTTAGCTGCCGTATCTCAGAAACCATTTAGCAACTTGTTCTCTAACTTTGCATAGACATCTTAGAGCACTGCCGCTATGCATGATAAATCTGTATTTGACTTAATCATTTTAAGGGCTCCCTAGAGCCTCCAAGGACCCCAAAACTGTAACAAAAATGTAACATTTTGCCTATTTTTTCAAAAACTGTTCAGCAACTTTTTTTCTAATTTTGCATAGATGTATCTTAGGGTGCTGCCACTATATACAAGAAATAATCTGTATTTTATTGAATCATTCTAAAGGCACCTAAGGAGCCCCCAAAGTGCAAAAGTTTTACATTATCTAGTGATGTGGTTTTGAGAAGGGCCCTTGAGACCACCCCAACAGTAGATTTTGTTTAATGTGCCACAAAGCCAACAGCCTGACTAATCTCTGCAGCCTAGTGCTAATGTTCCATTGAGACCTTGACTAATCTTTAATTGGTCACTGGGTCCAGGCAGAGTAAACACACTTGACCCCTGTTAGACTGAACAGTTGCCTAAAACTTTTAAACTGTATCTTCAAAACTATTGATTTTCTATAATTGCAAGTTGTGTTTATTTTGATGTTCATTTAATTATTATAAAATGGTGTGACTGTGGTGTCTATTGATTAAAGATGTATTGTCTGTAGAAACCTGTAGATGACAAACATAAAAAATTAATATTCTGTCACCTGCAGGTGACAAACATAGAAAATTAATATTCTGGACATCTATAGAGTGAAATATCCTACACTTTATTGATATCAAATGCATTCTACTGTTCTGTTTATGTTTGCCATGCCTTGTGTAGACATGGTACTGTCAGAGCAAGTGAATATTGTAAAACAGTAATTTCCCAAAAATATACTGCACTTTTTCGTCTGTAACCAAGCAGGAAGTCTAACAGTGTCCTGACCCAAAATAGGCATGGTGATTTTGGAGAAAAATGTTGAAAACAACACACTTTATAGGCACCAATGTTACAAGCACTCTGCAATTTTTTTTTTTGTAATCCCTCCAGGTGTTTGTGTTTTATGCACATTTCAAAGGTGCCACCAAACTTGGCAAGGCACCAGAAAAATCAGCACTTCGCTGTTGGACAATTTGTAATCTTGCACAATGCTCTCAGATGGCACTATGAACTCCTGATACAGTTTTCCAGAAAATCCAATATGTATTTTATGAGAAAATTCAATACAGTCAGTTGTTACGTTACATTCAAATTTGTATTGTTTTTTTACCTTGTGCCTTATTTACAAAGGTAAACATCAATAAAAAGTCACCTTTGGGTGTGAATTCCTCAAAGGCCAGACTTCTGGAGCAGTTCAATTACATAATATTATAACTTTCAGAAAACAATGCCACTTGCTTGATTGGCCAGAAGGTCCAGTCAGTAGACAGATCTGATAAGAGGCTCTGGCTGTGGCTGACTCCAGCTAATCACTGTCCTCAGACTTCATTAGGGTCAATTACAACATCTTCAGGTGTGTTTAGTTAGCTGAAGTAAACAAAAACCATGTATGAATCACCCTGCTGCAATGTTATTGGTTTATTTTCATACATATTTTCAAATTGAGGCTTAACTACTGGCATACACACCCCGCCCCCCTTATAAGACGTGTTCCGTCGCTGTGATTTGGACATGCAGACTGATGAGAAGTCTGTAATATCCAAAAACGGTTTGTTCCATTCAACTGCAGTTTTGCCATACACGTATTTTCAGTAATTGTTTCAAGATATTTGAAGTAAAATGCGTCCTCCGTGATTGTGCAATGACTATAGCGTGCTTCGGTTGCCAGGCTCTCTAATTGGGGTCAGCACACTGATAGTTTTCCCATTGGCGACCATGTTAATGTTTTGTGTGGTTATAAGAAAACGTGACCTATAAAGTTTCTTAAACTTCTCACCTGCTGTTACTATCATCTCATTGACGTGCTGGTCGAGTTTAGTCAAAATCTGATATCTCTAGCTCTTGCAAAATATTTGCCTGTATGTATGACACCCGTCAATATTTACAAATGGATGCAGGCAGTAATCCGGCTACAGTGTCAACTAGCCAAATTGCTGCCAGATACCCTTCCGCTTAGAAAAATCAGCTAAAAAGACACAATTTTACTGTCAACAGCTTCAACAATCACATCTAGAAATCTGACTACTCAAGTGCACTTATGTCAGAGCAATAAAAAGTCATTTCTCAAAAATATACTGCACTTTTTTTCGTCTGTAATCAAGCAGGAAGTCCAACAGTGTACTGACCCCTTATCACTTCCTGGTGTGTTGCTGCCTTGACAGAGTAATTGCATTTGTATTGTACAATGCTTGCTACATTCAATTACTGGTGTATCTGAGTATTTTTACAGCTGTTTTATATTGTGTTTTGACAACTTGCATTTATATCACATTTTGACAGCTGGCTATTTCATGTGCAGCTTATCACTTTCTGTTGCCTTGACAGAGTAATTACATTAGTATTGTAGAATGGATGTTAAATTCACGTTTTCTGTTTATGTGTATTTTCACTGCGGCGGCATATTTCACCACCTTGTTCTTATTAAGGTTGAATTCAATTAGACATTACAGGACATCACAGAAACCCTGGCCAATGTTCTATGGCTGTAATAAATTGTCTTTCACTGCCAATTCTTCCATGCAAGTAATGCAGTAATTTCACCATGCGCTTATATGACACTGTTTTCATTTAGTATTCAATGCTTGCTACATTAACTTTTGTCTGTGTATTTTCACGGCTGCCTGTACGTATGCATGTTTTGAAATTGTTGTGCACGAATTATGGTGAAAAAAGAAAAACACAAACAAATATGCCAATTGTGGTGAAAGAGAAAAAAATTACATTGCATATAACTTGACAGCTTGCATTTATAGCACCCTTTGACAGCTAGCATTAGCATGTGCCTTCACTGCCCGTCAGCTTATAGCTTACTGGTGCGTTGGCAGATTTAAACAGATTTAACATTAGTATTCTAGAATGATTGCTACATTCAATTTTTCTGATTCTGTGTATTTTCACAGATGGCTTATGCAGGATATTTCAAAATTTTGTACTTATGTGACACTGCCCTGCATTAGTATGCAATGCTTGCTATATTACCTTTTGTCTGTATATGTGAATTTTCACAACTGCCCTACACTGCACAATGTTTATCACATGTTCTGCTTGTTCTGCTGTAACACAGCTTGATGGCTTGTGTAAATATATTCCTGTATGTATGCATGTTTTGAAATTGCTGTGCAATAATCATGGTGAAAAAAGAAAATGCACAAAAAATACGCCAATTGTGGTGAGAGAGAAAAAGAAAAAAGAAAATACACAAATAAATATGCCAATTGTGGTGAAAGAAAAAAAATTACCTCAACGTCTTGTACGAGGGTTCGACTCCCTCCCGAGGTAAACAATGCAATCGCCGGTGCGAAGTGGGCAAATCACCCCGTGGCCCCGCAAGACTGAGTTAATTTTTCAGAAAATTAATTAAAATCAAACCGATTTTTCCATTTTATTATTCCTAACAAGCTATCAAAAATGCATTATAATGTATTTCAACTTACACCACAGGAAGAGACACATTCAGCAATGCCAATAAGCCTTATTATGTCACATTCGGACAAACACGTGAGTGTCAGAAGGATAAAATATGCTATATTTATAGATTTAACAAGATTGCCACCCAGAGAATTAACTCTAGGTGGCAGGTGGACAAGGAAGCCCTTTGGCTTATCGAGAGTCCGACCCTTTTATCTATGTGTATCCCGCCCGTCTGAGGTATGTGTCGATTTTATTTTTAAACATATTCACGCTACTAGCACCCACACAATCAGCAGGTAATCTGTTCCATTCATTTACAGTCCTTTATGAAAATGAAAACTTTCTTATTTTCACTAGATATTAGTGAAGTGTAGGCTACTGTCTGAATAGCTAAAGGACTTGACATGTTTTCTCATTTTTGTAATGATTTTCTAAAATATTCACACTGTCACATGTGCAGACCTTCTCATTAAAGCATTCTGGCCATTTCTAGTCATTTTAGCCACCTTGGGGAATAAAAAAAAAAAGTAGACATTACTTGGCATGACCTTTCAAGGGTCCCGCAACAAGATGTGATCGATTCTGGTACTTTTACATGCCCGGGGTTGCTCCCCGGGCGAGTTTTTCTTTTTTTCTTTTGCCCCCTCTTGTCTTGCACCTTTCTTTCCCCCTTTTGCCCCCTCGTTGGGACGATTTGGCCCCAGCTCCTCGCACACAGCAAGCTCCTGCATCTTCTCCCAGTTCCAAAAATCAGTTTAATATCGAAGTTCCCCAGTGGGGAACGTATCAGATATTAAGCTGATCAGAACAGATACTTTTTTTCTTTGATATGTTTATTCATATTATTGTACATGATATATACAGTAAAATCGTACGAACGATATGACCGACCAAACGCAAAAACAAAAATGATTATAATCGCCTGGCCCACATATCCGTTGTCCGGTTATAGATATGAAAAAACATAAAAATTTAAATTCCAAGTCAGAATGTAACATCATTTTTTATATATTACGTCAACTGTTGTAACGGGTGTTGAACTAATAACTGAATATTTCAAGTTTTGAAAGACGTTCTAGCACGGTATATATTGATCGCTTACCTTGTGGTTGGCTTGCGGACTTTCGGGAATTAACCCTACATTGGTCCAATGAAGGAATGAAAGACTTCAGTATAGGATACTGTTGCTTACGGGCTTGTCAGGCCGCGCCAGAGGCAGAATGAAAGAGCCCGTGTGCATAGACTCCGTTTTGGGGGGTCCACGCCCACAAACTCCAACGTAATGAGGGGAAATGAATGGTCAGCCTTTCCTGATTGTTGCTACGTGAGTGTAGGATATATCCTACCGTGCCAGAATACGATTTTAGAAAGTATAAATGCTTGCCTAAATATACAGTCACGCGCATACACACATACGCCCGTCTTTTATAGACACGCGCACATGCATGCACCCACGCACCCGCACGAACACGCACCCATAAGAAATGTCCAAAAATAATAAATTAAACACCCCAGTACAACTGGTAATTGACTAGTTTCAAATGTCCATATTATAAAATATGCAAGTAATAGCTCGTAAGTAAAGTCTCCAATGTCCGACAAAATGTGCAATTCTCAATATATCTAGCTCGGTGAATTCAATGTCATTGTATAAAATTAGACGCAATCTTTATGTCCAATCATCATTCTCCACTTTTTCGACGCTTGGTGTCCGTTGAAGGCGTGAGGTTTTGACGCATTGGAACCGGCTCAACGACCATAGCAAGGTGCGGCGACAGTGGGCGCCAGTATAACGACAGATTTGTTTAGAAGTAGATGTGGCGACGGTGGTCCGAGCGCCAATCCCGTGAATTTCGAACATCTTTGTTGACTGGCGACGCTGAAACACTCGAACGACGCTGACTAGAAGATGTTCAACGATATTGCATAATTGTCTGGCACTACGCCGTCTCACAAACAACCAGGATACAAGTAATCGTAATAAAGTAATCTTAAACCTGAGCAATTATTCTCCAACAAAATCACAATATATAAGTACAAGAAACACTTAACATTCATTACATATCACTATTTAAAAATTCAATCATTACATGTCTCAATTTTGAATTTGGGAACACTAACATTTTGTAGGCGACTGAGGATACCTCTAGACTGGACAGAAGTCGAAAGGCCGTAAGGAGAAAATGTCAGTCATCCCTTCCGGGCCACGGCAGGACACATCCACAAAGACATTCAAGGTGGATGCAGGCGTGACATAATTTTAATCGAATTACCTTCTACGCATGTAATATAATTATTTCGGCACCAGTATTTTGAAAATGTTAAAATATCAAACCTTTTAAAATCTGCCTTAATTCATAAAGACAGGGTTCGAATAAATAGTGCTTTAATACTTAAAGTTGTTGCTTTCTGAAATTCATGTTTTGACTGATTACCTTTGGTCCAAATACAACATTTTAATAGGTTAATCCAAAAAATTAATAATTAATTAAAATGCGCTATGGAATGTGTTTTAAATTTGTTAAATAATATAGCATTGAGAGAAATTTATATACTTGACACCCGGTCAGTTCTAACAGGACTGACGCAAAGAAGGACCATAAACTACTGAGCACGGGGCATTCGTAAAATAAATGCAATAAGGTTTCTACTCTTTGTTTGCACAAATAACATTTTGAATTTTTTGTAATATTATATTTATATAACATATTTTGGGTAGGTAAACTTTGGTGAACAATACGTCATGCAAGATCCCTGTACAGTGGGTCGACAAAGTTACAATGAATCCACTTCCATACTTCAGAGAAATCAATTGTTGGATGTATACTAAGTACCCGCGGTGTTTCTACAATATTGCAGTATATAAATTTTTTTGTCACAGTTTGGCGGGACATAAAGTTAGGAACAAGGTTCTCAAATTGATGAAAACTAGATAACGCCAATTGATAATAACTCGGTATATTTTCTGAATGAGGAATAGTGAGTGACGCGAAGGATGGTACATACTTTCTTAAATACAACCCTATCCAGTAGACAGCTAAATATTTCCATTTAACCTTACTGCCTTTAATTAATAAAAAAATTTGCATAACTCGGAACGATTCTATTTTAGTTTTAATGTCAAACACATTCAACCCTCATTCTGATAGCCATTAAACAAGCATTCTCTTTTAATAGCTTCCGGCTGGTTATTCCACAGAAATTTAAATAGAAGTTTATTCAGTTTAGATAGAATATATTTCGGCATTGAGATAAGACCATATTGAGCTGCAGAGGACTACATTTAAAACTGTGCTTCGTCCTCTAAAATACAATTCTCTTCTGCCGTATAAATTAACACATTTCTCAATTTGTTTAATTACTTTTTCCCACGTCTTTTTCATTCCTGCTTCATTTCCCAGATATACACCATAACATTTATTGTATTCGCTTGTCCATTTTAGGCCGGCAGGTCGGTCTAAACGACCTCTCCACCGTCCTAGCCACATACCAAAAGTGTTCTCTTTATTTAATTTTGAACCAGAAACAAGCTCAAACAATTATACTAATATTAGTATTTTTCGAACATATTTTATGTCTGACACAAAAACATAGGTGTCATCGGCATATTGACTTATTTTATGTTTCAATTGCGCAAGGTAAGGGGATCCCTCTGATCATTTGATCTGTACGAATTCTATGAGTAAAACGCTCCATACATAGAACGTATAATAATGGTGACAAACTACACCCTTGTCTCACACTACACTGTACTGATAATTCTCTACAAATAAAACCATTAACAATAACACTGGAATGAATGTCAGTGTATAGTAGTTTTACAAGTGATATAAATTGCGGACCGAATCCAAAACTATATAAGATTTTTAATAAATATTCATATGAAACCCTGTCAAAAGCTTTTGACTGGTCTAAGGAAATAATTGCGGCCGACATATTCTTATCATTTACATATTCTATTAAGTTCCTACTTAAGTGCACGTTATCTTGAATTATGCGACCCGGTACTGAACAGGTTTGATCGGGATGCACAATTTCATCAAGGACTGTACTTAATCTTAATGAAAGAACTTTGGATACAATTTTATAATCACAGTTTAAAAGTGAAATAGGGCGCCAATTTGATAACCGTTCAGCATTGTTTCTATCTTTACAAATTAATGTTATAAAGCATTGCCTTTGAGACTGTGGAAGTGTCCCTTCAAACCAAACTCGGTTAATGAGTTTAACAAATGATTTACCGATGTATGGAAAGGCAAATGTGTAAAAAAAAATTGGTAGATCATCTGGACCGGGGGATTTATTATTTTGCATTTGTTTAAGGGCTGTTTTGCATTCTTCTAATGTAATGTGACCTTCACAATGTTGTGAACTATCCGTACTTAAGGTGGGAATATCTCAAAGAAAATATTCATCTAAAGAGTTATCAATTGATTTGTGGCTATACAATGTTTCATAAAAGTTGCTACATTCGTCTGTAATTCCACTGCTTGTAGTAATTAATTCACCTTTATCGTTTTGTAAGAATTTAATAAACTTATCAGTAGCAGTCTTCTTCTCCTTTTGTAAAAAGAATCGAGTGGTTTTTCGTTCGTCTCTAAATATTTAGCTTTCGATCTAATCTTAGTGCCTTCTAAAAACGAATCATTTAATTTATCTACAAAGTGTTGCACTTGTTGAATCTGATGTTGTAACTCTGGAGATGTTCCAACAGAATCTTCGTGACGGATTAATCTTTTTTATTTTGTCTTTGCTTCATTTAAATCGCAGTGTTTAATTTGAGATAACCTCATGGAATGGCTGACAATTAAGTTTCGAAATTCAATTTTAAACTGTTCCTACCATTCTGAATCTTTTTCTAATATTTGATCTAATGATTCCCACAAAGTCTTAAAATCTAATTGAAAATTTACATCTTTAAGTAAGAATATTTGTATTGCATTTCCAATATCCTGGACCAGTATCGCAATTAGAACGATCGTCTCCTATAGTAAGGTCTAATTGGACAACATTGTGATCTGATACAATCTCACTGATCGGTACACGATCTACAGACTTTACATAATTAGATATTGTTTCAGAGATATAAAAACGGTCAAGTCTATAAAATATTGAGCTTAAAGGAGTTTTTCCATGTATATTCTTGTTTTTTTGAGGATATAAATGTCTAAAAGCATCTACTAATTGATGATCATCACAGATGTTAATTAAATGTTCGCTTCCCAAATTACCGTACAAGTAATTTCCTCCATGTTTGTCTAAATTGACATTAAGTACACAATTGAAATCACCCCCTAATATTATGGGGTGCTTTCCCTGTAAGTACTGTTTAACTGATTTAAAGAACTGTTTACGCTCTCTTGGTATTACTGGAGCATAAACATTGACCAGTTTAACAATTGTACCATTTATTTTAACTAACAAACAAAGTAACCTGCCAACATTATCTCGATTTACTGATATAATGTTGACATTTAGATCTTTTCTAAACCAGAAATCCACCCCTTTCGACCTATCAGAACCAAATGACCAAAATATGTTACCTCCCCATTGTCTAATCCAATTTGTTGCAGTATTTAAAGAAGAACAATGGGTTTCTTGCAGAAAACAAATATCAACTAAACTGGTCTTTAAATTTTGAATAACCAAATTTCGTTTCCTGAAATCTTTTAACCCCCTGCAATTTAGTGAGGAAATCCTTAATTTATTGTCCATTGCTATTTAGTAGTATTATCTTTGAACCTCCACCCCCTTTAATCTCCGTATTTCTTTTTATATGAAATGCAAGGCTCCGAGTTACAGTCGGAACCTCCCTCCAGCGACACCAACTGACCAAAAGAAGGACCAGCTCACGAGGGCGGAGGAGAGACACTTCTAGATGTCTCTTTCCTTTTTCTTTTCCCCCAACACCTCTACCCACTCATCGTCCCCGCAATCGGAAGACATCTGCCGCTGTATTGTCAGAAAACATGTCCGGCGACACCGGGACCGGGTCGGTCGGCAGTGTATCATTATTTGGATTCCCCTCGATCCTCTCCATCATCGGGGGGATAGTCTCCTCTCCCCCTCCGGTAACGGGTCCTCCCTACATCCTGGATTTCCCTCGATCCTCTCCATCATCGGGGGACAGTATCCTCTCCCCCCTCCGGTAACGGGTCCTCCCTACATCCTGGATTTCCTTCGATCCTCTCCATCATCGAGGGGACAGTCTCCTCTCCCCCTCCGGTAACGGGTCTTCCCTACTTGCCAGATTTCCCTCGATCCTCTCCATCATTGGGGGAACACTCCCCTCTCAACCTCCGGTAACGGGTCCTCCCTACTTGCCTGCTGTAAATGACTTTCTGTAACGAGGGTGACTCTTTCACCCGACTCTCTCTCTCTCTTTACTTTCACCTATCGCCTCACTGGCTCTCCCCTTCGTAGCCACCTCTGTCCTTCTATTTGCCTCTAACATCTCTAACATTTTACCCGCTAATTTCCACGAATCCATAATTATAGTCATTGTTCTTAGCCTGAATCTTTCTCGCCACCTCTGCTTTCCTCGCCTTCTCTGCCTTCCTATCCTCCTCTGTCTCCCTCTCCTCTCTTTCCTCGCCTTCTCTGCCTTCCTATCCTCCTCTGTCTCCCTCTCCTCTCTTTCTTCATGTTCCTTGTTCCACTGTGCCATCTTATCTCTAACTTCCCTGCTCTGCTCCACTTCTTCATCTAAGTTAATTGAGTCTTTCGCTTCATTTACTGTTTCCGTACTCTTCAGCTACTGGCAGATGTGCCAGCAGCGGCACACTGCTCGGTCGGGGGCCCGTATTGCCGACAGTGACGACAATAAGGCGTGCGGCACTCCACACTGCTCGGTCGGGGGCCCGTATTGCCGACAGTGACGACAATAAGGCGTGCGGCACTCCACACTGCTCGGTCGGGTGCCCGTATTGCCGACAGTGACGTCAATAAGGCGTGCGGCACTCCACACTGCTCGGTCGGGGGCCCGTATTGCCGACAGTGACGACAATAAGGCGTGCGGCACTCCACACTGCTCGGTCGGGTGCCCGTATTGCCGACAGTGACGACAATAAGGCGTGCGGCACTCCACACTGCTCGGTCGGGTGCCCGTATTGCCGACAGTGACGTCAATAAGGCGTGCGGCACTCCACACTGCTCGGTCGGGGGCCCGTATTGCCGACAGTGACGTCAATAAGGCGTGCGGCACTCCACACTGCTCGGTCGGGGGCCCGTATTGCCGACAGTGACGACAATAAGGCGTGCGGCACTCCACACTGCTCGGTCGGGTGCCCGTATTGCCGACAGTGACGTCAATAAGGCGTGCGGCACTCCACACTGCTCGGTCGGGGGCCCGTATTGCCGACAGTGACGTCAATAAGGCGTGCGGCACTCCACACTGCTCGGTCGGGGGCCCGTATTGCCGACAGTGACGACAATAAGGCGTGCGGCACTCCACACTGCTCGGTCGGGTGCCCGTATTGCCGACAGTGACGACAATAAGGCGTGCGGCACTCCACACTGCTCGGTCGGGTGCCCGTATTGCCGACAGTGACGACAATAAGGCGTGCGGCACTCCACACTGCTCGGTCGGGGGCCCGTATTGCCGACAGTGACGACAATAAGGCGTGCGGCACTCCACACTGCTCGGTCGGGTGCCCGTATTGCCGACAGTGACGACAATAAGGCGTGCGGCACTCCCTACGGAAGTGCCCCACATGTCGACACCGCAGACAAAGGGGTTGGCGACCGGTCACGGTGACTAGAATTTCGGATGTTATCCCTTTGTCAACTAAGCACATTATGTGCGGAAGATCGTTTCTGTCCCCCGACATAACAACTGACCGGACCCCCGTTGCCACCCCTTCGAAACCTTTACTAACACTTTTCTCATATGAAATTGAATGCACTTTACCAAATTGCGACATTGCTTCCACAATTACATCATTGGGGAGAAAAGGCATCGCCCAGTGCAGGCGCACTTTATACTGCGAGCGATCCATTGACCGCATCTTGTATAGGTAGCCTTTCGCCCTTACTTGTCCCGCGCTCAGTAGACGATCCTTCGCTGCATCACTTTTAATAGTGATAGATAGTTTTATAATGATCACGAGATGGCAGCTGTGAATACAAGCGTACAGCACGTGTTATAGTGTGAATGCTCAGCCACATTTAGAATTTTGTTGCATGTAACTTTTTAAGCGTGAATTTACGAATCCTGATTGTTCCGTAACTACCACTGGTCGTAATGTTATAGCGTATTGATTTGATTGATTGATTGTTATATATATACCTATTTTCTTGATGTGGTTATGGTGGCTGCGATTTGCAATGCGACCACGAGGACAAACATGGCTACTGGTTCGCTTCACCTTACCCTGTATAAAAAGTGAACCAGGGGTCATCAGTTTAACCGAACGAGGTAGTTCAGTTTTGCTTATCCGAATAAATATCAGTATTTTAACGGCTGCATATCATAATCACATAGTCTAGACTTAGACCGATGCTACAGTTATTCATAACTGTAGTATTACATATGATTATGGTATGCAGCCGTTAAAATACTGATATTTGTTCGGTATATATATATAATTGCCGACAGATTTGATTATGGTTGTTATACACAATTTCTGAAAAAATTATAAGGCGGAAAAAGATTAAGCAGCAATAAGTTAGACATTACATTACACACAAGTGACGTCATAGCTACTTTTTGTAGTGGTTTACTAAATATTGTTATACTTGATATCATTAAAAGTCAATTGTTTTACTAAGATCACTATTATCATTCCTGGAACTACAACAAAACAGGTGATGCGTGCGTCGTAGACATGATTATATTCGTTGCCAATCTTAACTCAGAACAAATATAAAACGGTAACGAATGAATATATGCTAATTAGATTCCTTAAACTTTAACTATGGCAAACTTACAATCAGAAGCCGTCTTTAACGGTGACATCTTTTTTGTGCTAAGCATACGTTCGCTATAAATAATATATTTATCTGAATTATGGAGATATTAAACAGAGTTAACTGATTGACAAGCTTATATGTATATGTCACCACCTGTGTCAGCAGTCGCTGCCAGACGTCCTCGCAGCAACGGGGCCAGGATACACAATCTGTGTCAGCAGTCGCTGCCAGACGTCCTCGCAGCAACGGGGCCAGGATACACAATCTGTGTCAGCAGTCGCTGTCAGACGTCCTCGCAGCAACGGGGCCAGGATACACAATCTGTGTCAGCAGTCGCTGCCAGACGTCCTCGCAGCAACGGGGCCAGGATACACAATCTGTGTCAGCAGTCGCTGCCAGACGTCCTCGCAGCAACGGGGCCAGGATACACAATCTGTGTCAGCAGTCGCTGCCAGACGTCCTCGCAGCAACGGGGCCAGGATACACAATCTGTGTCAGCAGTCGCTGCCAGACGTCCTCGCAGCAACGGGGCCAGGATACACAATCTGCAGATCATCGCAACTGTCCTCACTGTCAGTGTCATGGTCTACTCAACGTATAGAAGGTTTTGCAATGCTGATAGCAGCACACGTGTGGACAGAGACAGTGGTTGAGTAATGCTGACAGTAGCACACGTGTGGACAGAGACTGTGGTTGAGTAATGCTGATAGCAGCACACGTGTGGACAGAGACTGTGGTTGAGTAATGCTGATAGCAGCACACGTGTGGACAGAGACTGTGGTTGAGTAATGCTGATAGCAGCACACGTGTGGACAGAGACTGTGGTTGAGTAATGCTGATAGCAGCACACGTGTGGACAGAGACTGTGGTTGAGTAATGCTGATAGCAGCACACGTGTGGACAGAGACTGTGGTTGAGTAATGCTGATAGCAGCACACGTGTGGACAGAGACTGTGGTTGAGTAATGCTGACAGTAGCACACATGTGAACAGAGACTGTGGTTGAGTAATGCTGATAGCAGCACACGTGTGGACAGATACTGTGGTTGAGTAATGCTGATAGCAGCACACGTGTGGACAGAGACTGTGGTTGAGTAATGCTGATAGCAGCACACGTGTGGACAGAGACTGTGGTTGAGTAATGCTGATAGCAGCACACGTGTGGACAGAGACTGTGGTTGAGTAATGCTGATAGCAGCACACGTGTGGACAGAGACTGTGGTTGAGTAATGCTGACAGTAGCACACATGTGAACAGAGACTGTGGTTGAGTAATGCTGATAGCAGCACACGTGTGGACAGAGACAGTGGTTGAGTAATGCTGATAGCAGCACACGTGTGGACAGAGACTGTGGTTGAGTAATGCTGACAGTAGCACACATGTGAACAGAGACTGTGGTTGAGTAATGCTGATAGTAGCACACATGTGAACAGAGACTGTGGTTGAGTAATGCTGACAGTAGCACACATGTGAACAGAGACTGTGGTTGAATAATGCTGATAGTAGCACAGATGTGAACAGAAACTGTGGTTGAGTAATGCTGACAGTAGCACACATGTGAACAGAGACTGTGGTTGAGTAATGCTGATAGTAGCACACATGTGAACAGAGACTGTGGTTGGGTAATGCTGATAGTAGCACACATGTGAACAGAGACTGTGGTTGAGTAATGCTGACAGTAGCACACATGTGAACAGAGACTGTGGTTGAGTAATGCTGACAGTAGCACACATGTGAACAGAGACTGTGGTTGAGTAATGCTGATAGTAGCACACATGTGAACAGAGACTGTGGTTGAGTAATGCTGACAGTAGCACACATGTGAACAGAGACTGTGGTTGAATAATGCTGATAGTAGCACAGATGTGAACAGAAACTGTGGTTGAGTAATGCTGACAGTAGCACACATGTTAACAGAGACTGTGGTTGAGTAATGCTGATAGTAGCACACATGTGAACAGAGACTGTGGTTGAGTAATGCTGATAGTAGCACACATGTGAACAGAGACTGTGGTTGAGTAATGCTGACAGTAGCACACATGTGAACAGAGACTGTGGTTGAGTAATGCTGATAGTAGCACACATGTGAACAGAGACTGTGGTTGAGTAATGCTGACCTGACAGTAGCACACATGTGAACAGAGACTGTGGTTGAGTAATGCTGACCTGATAGTAGCACACATGTGAACAGAGACTGTGGTTGAGTAATGCTGATAGTAGCACACATGTGAACAGAGAATGTGGTTGAGTAATGCAAAGGTAACTTAAAAGTAAAATAATAAGTGTTAGTAAGAACATAAAAAGCAACGACATGTTCAAGTAGTAAATGTTGATATCATATTTATTATTGAAGTATTTTAATAATTCAAACAAACAATATAGTCTGATTTTATAGGTAACGCTGATATTACTTGGCCGTATTGTTAAACCGTAAATGTTGTAAACATAATAATTTACTAATATTATATCAAACGTACTTCCCGATACAGTATGTTTGCAAACAATTGTGAGTCTGCTATAACCGACGAATACAATTGATCGTTTTTTGTATACCTTAAACTTGCAGTATTTAAAAAACTGCGTTTTCGATCGAATATTTAGAGTGACAACCAGTTGATTAATGTATACCCATTAACAATTATATAAATTTTATTCGACAGATAGTTAATGAGCAAATACAAAGCATGTAACGAAAATGTCAAAAATAATACATTTCTATCGGGAGACTCTCACTAAGGCATTATAAATAAGCCGCTGACGTGAGAGCCGCCCAGCCACTTGAAATTGTATATATATATATATATATATATATATATATATATATATACATTGGCATAACCAGCAAGTGTAGATACAAATATATAATATTATGTCTAGGCTACTATGATGAATTATGTTTGACGTTATCTTCACATATTGTTTTAGAATATACAACATTTACAAACATGAACATGTATTTACGCTCACAAATAATGATTGAGTACACGCCGATAGTATAATATAAATATATAATTATATGTATATAATATTATATATATATATATATATATATATATATATATATATATACATTCATGAAATCATCAACAACCACGAACAACTACAATTGCAAAAACACATTATAAATTAAAGTAGTGTTGCTGTATCATTAAATTATTCCCTTTTTAAATAAACGCAATTATGTTTAAAAAAAATCGAACGTCTCTATATAGTCACCGCGGTAACACAGCCATCCTGCAATTAAGCTCACCTAAGTTATTTCCACGACAGCAAATTATTCTTGCTAATACGTTTCCCTTGCTAACATAGTCAGTCTGGCACGGTACCATTGGACACGACAACAACGAGGTTCCACTGTATGTGTAAGATACCAATCTAACAGAACCAATATTTAACCATATGCCTCTGTGTAAAGGCGTCAACGTTGTCAGTGAATATGTCCAGTTAATAACGAACCAACACTGATCGTAATCTCACTCCACCTAATATCGCATTGCATCCATTTATGTGAGCACACACTCAATATCATTAATTCCATATAAGACATATAGTAAAACAAATAGACACTATACTAAAAGCGTGCGCTGTGTCGCTAAATGAGTGCGAACATTGGAATGTGTTTGCTGGTATGTAGAAATGTTGTTGGTGAATTGGCTTACACACTTTGTGGACGTGTGCTCTTTTGGATTATTCAATATCCATTGCAATTGACATATGTGATGTGTACCCTAGTTCGAGTGACCAGTGGTCATTGTCAATAGTCATTGTCCACTCCACACCTTGTTATTTCCAGTAATCGTTTCTAATACACATTGCCCGTTGGTCAAACACACTCTTTGTTTATCCCCTTCTCCGTGTGTCCGAGAGTGATACAAGTGGATCACGAACACTTAAGTAAAGGTTGCAATACACATTGCCCGCTGGTCAGGCACACTCTTTGTTTATCCCATTCTCCGTGTGTCCGAGAATGATACAAGTGGATCACGAACACTTAAGTAAAGGTTGTAATACACATTGCCCGCTGGTCAGGCACACTCTTTGTTTATCCCCTTCTCCGTGTGTCCGAGAGTGATACAAGTGGATCACAAACACTTAAGTAAAGGTTGCAATACACATTGCCCGCTAGTCAGGCACACTCTTTGTTTATCCCCTTCTCCGTGTGTCCGAGAGTGATACAAGTGGATCACAAACACTTAAGTAAAGGTTGCAATACACATTGCCCGCTGGTTAGGCACACTCTTTGTGTATCCCCTTCTCCCTGTGTCCGAGAGTGATACAAGTGGACCACGAACACTTAAGTAAAGGTTACAATACACATTGCCCGCTGGTCAGACACACTCTTTGTTTATCCCCTTCTCCGTGTGTCCGAGAGTGATACAAGTGGATCACAAACACTTAAGTAAAGGTTGTAATACACATTGCCCGCTGGTCAGGCACACTCTTTGTTTATCCCCTTCTCCGTGTGTCCGAGAGTGATACAAGTGGATCCCAAACACTTAAGTAAAGGTTGTAATACACATTGCCCGCTGGTCATGCACACTCTTTGTTTATCCCCTTCTCCGTGTGTCCGAGAGTGATACAAGTGGATCACGAACACTTAAGTAAAGGTTGCAATACACATTTCCCGCTGGTCAGGCACACTCTTTGTGTATCCCCTTCTCCGTGAGTCCGAGAGTGATACAAGTGGATCACAAACACTTAAGTAAAGGTTGTAATACACATTGCCCGCTGGTCAGGCACACTCTTTGTTTATCCCCTTCTCCGTGTGTCCGAGAGTGATACAAGTGGATCACAAACACTTAAGTAAAGGTTGTAATACACATTGCCCGCTGGTCAGACACACGCTTTGTTTATCCCCTTCTCCGTGTGTCCGAGAGTGATACAAGTGGATTACGAACACTTAAGTAAAGGTTGCAATACACATTGCCAGCTGGTTAGGCACACTCTTTGTTTATCCCCTTCTCCGTGTGTCCGAGAGTGATACAAGTGGATCACAAACACTTAAGTAAAGGTTGTAAGACACATTGCCCGCTGGTCAGACACACTCTTTGTTTATCCCCTTCTCCGTGTGTCCGAGAGTGATACAAGTGGATCACGAACACTTAAGTAAAGGTTGCAATACACATTGCCCGCTGGTCAGGCACACTCTTTGTTTATCCCCTTCTCCGTGTGTCCGAGAGTGATACAAGTGGATCACGAACACTTAAGTAAAGGTTACAATACACATTGCCCGCTGGTCAGGCACACTCTTTGTTTATCCCCTTCTCCGTGTGTCCGAGAGTGATACAAGTGGATCACGAACACTTAAGTAAAGGTTGTAATACACATTGCCCGCTGGTCAGACACACTCTTTGTTTATCCCCTTCTCCGTGTGTCCGAGAGTGATACAAGTGGATCACAAACACTTAAGTAAAGGTTGTAATACACATTGCCCGCTGGTCGTAAGACACACTCTTTGTTTATCCCCTTCTCCGTGTGTCCGAGAGTGATACAAGTGGATCACAAACACTTAAGTAAAGGATGTAATACACATTGCCCGCTGGTCAGACACACGCTTTGTTTATCCCCTTCTCCGTGTGTCCGAGAGTGATACAAGTGGATTACGAACACTTAAGTAAAGGTTGCAATACACATTGCCAGCTGGTTAGGCACACTCTTTGTTTATCCCCTTCTCCGTGTGTCCGAGAGTGATACAAGTGGATCACAAACACTTAAGTAAAGGTTGTAAGACACATTGCCCGCTGGTCAGACACACTCTTTGTTTATCCCCTTCTCCGTGTGTCCGAGAGTGATACAAGTGGATCACGAACACTTAAGTAAAGGTTGCAATACACATTGCCCGCTGGTCAGGCACACTCTTTGTTTATCCCCTTCTCCGTGTGTCCGAGAGTGATACAAGTGGATCACAAACACTTAAGTAAAGGTTGTAATACATATTGCCCGCTGGTCAGACACACTCTTTGTTTATCCCCTTCTCCGTGTGTCCGAGAGTGATACAAATGGATCACAAACACTTAAGTAAAGGTTGTAATACACATTGCCCGCTGGTCAGACACACTCTTTGTGTATCCCCTTCTCCGTGTGTCCGAGAGTGATACAAGTGGATCACGAACACTTAAGTAAAGGTTGTAATACACATTGCCCACTGGTCAGACACACTCTTTCTGTATCCCCTTCTCCGTGTGTCCGAGAGTGATACAAGTGGATCACGAACACTTAAGTAAAGGTTGTAATACACATTGCCCGCTGGTCAGACACACTCTTTGTTTATCCCCTTCTCCGTGTGTCCGAGAGTGATACAAATGGATCACAAACACTTAAGTAAAGGTTGTAATACACATTGCCCGCTGGTCAGACACACTCTTTGTGTATCCCCTTCTCCGTGTGTCCGAGAGTGATACAAGTGGATCACGAACACTTAAGTAAAGGTTGCAATACACATAGCCCGCTGGTCAGGCACACTCTTTGTTTATCCCCTTCTCCGTGTGTCCGAGTGTGATACAAGTGGATCACGAACACTTAAGTAAAGGTTGTAATACACATTGCCCGCTGGTCAGACACACTCTTTGTTTATCCCCTTCTCCGTGTGTCCGAGAGTGATACAAGTGGATCACGAACACTTAAGTAAAGGTTGTAATACACATTGCCCGTTGGTTAGGCACACTCTTTGTGTATGACCTTCTCCGTGTGTCCGAGAGTGATACAAGTGGATCACGAACACTTACGTAAAGGTTGTAATACATATTGCCCGCTGGTCAGACACACTCTTTGTGTATCCCCTTCTCCGTGTGTCCGAGAGTGATACAAGTGGATCACGAACACTTAAGTAAAGGTTGCAATACACATAGCCCGCTGATCAGGCACACTCTTTGTTTATCCCCTTCTCCGTGTGTCCGAGTGTGATACAAGTGGATCACGAACACTTAAGTAAAGGTTGTAATACACATTGCCCGCTGGTCAGACACACTCTTTGTTTATCCCCTTCTCCGTGTGTCCGAGAGTGATACAAGTGGATCACGAACACTTAAGTAAAGGTTGTAATACACATTGCCCGTTGGTTAGGCACACTCTTTGTGTATGACCTTCTCCGTGTGTCCGAGAGTGATACAAGTGGATCACGAACACTTACGTAAAGGTTGCATTACGCATGTGAAATGATCAGACTACACACAGAAAAAGAAACAAATAAAAATGTACAACATAAATTAATTCGCGTTTTCTATTTTAACTAATCAAGTTAAATAAGTAAATTTGTTCAAAGTTAAATAATACAACGATAAGTTAGAAGTACAAATGTTATAACATGTTAGTAATAACGTAAAAAGCAACGACGTGTTCAAGTAACTAATGTTTATATAATATTTAACATGGGAGTATTTTAATTATTAAAACAAAATAGTCTGATTTTATAGGTAAAGCCGATATTACTTGCCGTATTGTTAAACCGTAAATATTGTAAATATAATAATTTACTTATATTACTTA
Organism: Escarpia spicata; assembly: GCA_963995525.1. Classification (NCBI taxonomy): domain Eukaryota; kingdom Metazoa; phylum Annelida; class Polychaeta; order Sabellida; family Siboglinidae; genus Escarpia; species Escarpia spicata. The sequence goes on from OZ023211.1 coordinate 65,517,204, forward strand.
TATAATTTAATTATATATATTACATTCTTTCCGCTATAGCAGGCTTGCAAGCAATTGTGAGTACATCGAAACGGGAGTTCGACATAAACAAACTCAATATATTTTAGTCTAAATGATGAGCAGAGAAAATAATTATTGCATTCCCAGTACAAAATAAAACATGTTGTTACACTGAAACAATATATTTTGTTGACAATAATGTTATTATGCTCTTTATAGATCTACATTTTTTCAAACTGAAAGTAAACCTTATGTAGATCTAAAGGAAAGTACATAACCAACTATGCTATTTTAATATCGTCCAGTATTTCATGCGATGTATAATGTTGCATTTATACTGCTTATGGAAATAGCAGCTGAATTTATGGTGCAACCAAAATGGTTTAATTATTGAATGTTTCTCGGCTTCAGTAAATTGATGTTACCTAAACGTTTAATTAAAACTAAACTTTAAAATGTATAACCAAACGTACCTAGTGAAAAAGGAACATGATAATAACTATATGTCATCGGCGGCTTCGACCTTCGTGCGTGTAGAGCGGTGGTTAATAAATACATGCTGATGACGTTTTTCGTGCATATATTAACTCGGCGTAGCTAATCGAAGACTGACGGACAGTCTCGAATATTCATGAGCATGCCATATACGGATCGTGAAGGTGGGGCCAAAGTGGAAACTGCGCGTACGCGCAGTTATTTTTCGATATATTGTCAGGGTCATTAATGATTAATAAAACATAATTCTAATGAAATAAAGGCATAGAATTACATAAAATAATCATATTAATAATCTTGTCAGTTTCGACACTTACTGAGCATTACTAAACCGTGTACGCCAATTACAATATGTTAGTGGCCATCCTACCGCCAATGGAACACCTATAAAACACCTTCAAGAATATATTTTTCATTCGACATGCGCCGTCTAAAATAGTCAGTATGCACGTTAACGCTATGAAGTCATAGGGAATTACATAACAACATACAGTAATTACACATACAAGACGTACTTTATGCTGGTTCCTTTCATATATTACGTATCTCTCTTCGATTGATTGATTTATGTATTTATTAATTGATTGATTGATTAATTGGTTGATGTGTTAATTGATTGATTGATTGATTGGTTGATTAATTGGTTGATTTGTTAATTGATTGATTGATTGGTTGGTTGATTGATTGGTTGGTTGGTTGATTGATTGATTGATTGATTGGTTGATTGATTGGTTGATTGATTGATTGATTGATTGATTGATTGATTGATTGATTGATTGATTGATTGATTGATTGATTGATTGATTGATTGATTGATTGATTGATTGATTAGGATCAACAATATTAAGAAAGTGTGTCTCACGGGTACAACACGTGCATATTTATGTTATCTACACAGCTATATATACAGCGTACAACTTTTTCATGTGCCCATTTTTATATGTAATGTATCAGTTTGGTGAAACCTTCTTCATCAACGCAAAGCTGGTTTATAATGACAAGTTGCTAGCAGCTAGCTGCCCTTGTCTGATTCAATATTGCCACACCTCCAAAGATCCAGTTGCCAGATGATTAACATATGATATATCCGCGCCACCTGTTGAGCATGTGGTTAGTTGCAACACCATTGGGTGACTGGGCAAAAGGCAGATCTGGCACACGAAACTGAACTGACTCTAGATTTCGTGAACATTCGGGCGCAGAGACCTAGCTGTGTGTAGGGAGGTCAGACCGATTTACCTCCCCTTCTGACAACATGGGAGACAGGGGTCCCAGTTTAGTGGCCGTAGTTTATTATCATGCATTCTACCTGTTGGTTTGTGAATTTTCTTATGTTGTAATAATATCAGTGTGTGTACCTGCGCTGAAAAAATATTTTTTGGCGGTGTTTATTAGCGATAATGATTTTTTTACTCTCAGTGTCATATTTTGGTTTTCTTGATTTATGCGTGCGGCCATCTTGGATCACGTTGACAGGCCCCACCTATCAAACTGATTTGTGAGATTATGTTAATGAGTACATCCATATTGAAATATGATGAAGAAAGGGGAAATTCAGAGGAAAATGAATCTGAAAATATAATTGTAATCCGTCGATAACAAATTATAGTAATTATGGATTTAAAATGGCCTATGTTTGACGATGTTTTGTGAGTATTTAGTTAGTCGGTTTCAACGGAAAGCATATGCAGAAGGATAAAGAATTGTGTCAACGATAACGTGATCACAGCGATGGCTTACCAACTGATAACACAAACATGCACAACGTCCATTTATGGAACCCCCGTCTCAAAAGAAATCGCCATTTTGCCTTCTTCCCCGTACGCGCGCAGTGCATCGTGGTATACAATGCACTCGTGATAGCGATGTGATTGACAGTGGGTGACTTTGATTAATACTGCCAAGTACCTATGCCTACATCTGAGTAATTCATTGCTGTCATGTTTGATTGATGTTTATATTAATATATTATTAGTTTATTTATTGGTATTCTTGGTATTACTTTAGTTCAATTATATCATTTTTGAGCTATTTAGCATATACATAATATTGTGTGTTGGTTACATTATTACAATTTATGATAATTTATGTTTCAATTCATTTATTGTATTATTATTTGTTTATAAAATGTTGTATCGTTATAATTGATTTTGATGTAGGGCCTACTATTTTTGTATTTAATGTTTTCTTTTTTATATTTAAAATTACATAATAAGATTGTATCTTTGTATTTGTCACTATATAGTATACATAAAATAATATACAATAAATAAACATTTTGATTTATTGTATCTATTAATTGTATATAATCATAGACAAATAAGTATAATAGTAGGCCCTATTGTTGATGATAGCAATGGGTTTAACCACAGTATATTACAAGTTAATTGGTTTGGCAATCATAGTAGTTATGGGCTTTGTCCAATATAACAAGTGTTGTGTAATGGGGACTATTATTGGCATTTTGTGCCACAGTGTATTACGAGTTAATTGGCTTGTCAATCATAGCAGTTATTGGCTTTGCCCAATATAACAAATGTTGTGTAATGGGAGACTAGTATTGTCATTTTGTGGTTCTAATCCACAGCCCAATCAACAAAGCCTTTCATGTGGTTGCAACTTCATACAGTTGTTTTAATGTTATGAAGATGGAACCACACTGATCATCTTTGCTCAGTTGCTGTGTTGTGTTCATGATTTAATGGTATTGTAATGCATGGTGTGTGTGTATATTTATTTTTGTATGTGTGTATTTATTGTTACATGTAATTTTATATTGGTCTTCTTAATAGATGGCAAAAGACTCAAGATGATAAAAAGTAATTTTCTTATGATCTATGTACAAAATCAGATCTGTCAGAAAACATTTGGAAAAAATCATTAAATTTTGAACTTTGCAAAACTGTAGTTTTCTTAATGTTGTACTTAGCTGTATGAAATGAATAGCATTGTACTTCTTATAGTGACCACTATGTGGGAACATATTTTAGAAAAAATGTTCTTGTGATTTATATGCAAAATCAAATCCACCGGAACATTGTCGGAAAAAATCATGAAATTAGAAACTTTACAAAACTGCAGTTTCTTTAATATTTCATTTATGTACATGAAACAAGCACCATTGCACTTCTATTAGTGACTACTATCAGGGGAAATAAATTATAACCAAAATTCTTGTGATTTATATGCAAAATTAGATCTGTCAGAAAACCATCAGAAAATGTCATGAAATCCGAAACTTTACCGAGCTGTAGTTTTTTTAATATTTCACTTAGATACATGAAACAACTACCATTGTACTTCTTATAGTGACTATTATCAGGGGAAAATTAGAAGAAAAATTTTTTTTTACGAAACAAAATTGTTGTCCGACCACCCTACTGTGTGAGTCGATAAGTTCGACAGCAAAATGTTGACGGCTTCTAGGCTGGTTGTCACTCTGTGTTTGTTGTTAATTGCCGCTGATCCGATACAGGGTTATTGCTATTACTCCTCGTGCTACTGGCACAGCTGGGTTCGCGGGGATCTTGTAACCACTTGTGTGGGACTTCTGGTACGCACTCTTGGAGTCGATCTTGCGGAGGATCGTCGTGTTTCGGGTCTACCAGCCAGTGGGCGACATGCAACACGTTTTGTTACAATGGTGGAACGCCGAAGTATACGTACTGTGCGTGCCCCAACCCGTACTGGGGAACAGCCATGGTAAGTATAACGTTACTGTGCTTTGGCATACTCAAACATAGTAGTACGTGTCTTGGTACCGACAACAACTACCCCTCAGTGTGTGTCAATGACGAGCTTTCAGAATGTATCTAAAATACATATTCCACTTGAATAAAACAGTGTTTTCATTGCTGTCATTACTATTATTTATTGCAATATGAAGTAAATCAATTAATATATGTGTGTTTAGGCAAACATTATTGTTTACATAAACGAACCATGTTATTTTGTTAATTGGAAAAAATTGCGTATATTTCAGACGACTTTATAAATCACATTTTGTGTAACACTGTTTTGGTGCGAGCACGGACACAAATACTGAATGCGGTGCTACGTAATCATTGAAATAGATCCACCTAGTTCTTACCTGTTTTACATACCCCCAACCATTGTACAGCCGACAAACCACTAACCGCTCCCACACATTAAAACGTATTTATTGCATGTCAGCATTGATACGCCGTTCACAAATAGTTCATATGCATGTACATATAAACATTAACTAATAATGAAATAATCTAAGTAATAATAATGATAATACTCTTCTAATCCGCCCATATCCTTGAAATTGAGCTCACAGGCATACCCTACAGGAATCAATAAGTATAATAATGAACAGTGACGCGCAAGAGACATCAATAGAGCAACCGCCAAAGATGTAAGCGATTTACACAAACAAGTCGTTCTTCTTTACGAAAGGTAACTATGGTTTCGGATTATTTTAAAGTAATGGGGAGTTAATGTCAAAAGTTTGGGTACAGTTATAGTGAAAGTCCATGGCTGTTGTGGCTGCTGCGTGCGTAGAAAAGGCACGATACTCATGCAAGCCAGAGCAATGTCTAAGTAGGAGTATTGACGGTAAGAAACGAGGGGTCTGACAACGAAATGTATTAAACAATGTTGTACACGTTGGAGTTTAACAAAGTACCTTTTAGCATAGCTATATAACATAGTTTAAAAGTCAGTTTCAATAGTCACGGCAACTACTAATTACAGCTACTGATTGTTTTAGCAGTACATAAAAGATAAAGATAAGTTCTCACAAAATTCGACATATATGGTGGAAAGTTATTGGCGAATATTGAAGTAACTGTCAAAGACAACAACCATCTTTTGAACGGGCTCCGGATGAGATGCGCAATAACACACTTTATAAGACAGTTAATTTCACAAACACAGTAACAAAGGACATATTTACGAAAATAAGTTATATAACTGATTGAACGATTCGTTTCCATAGACTATATGATTTAAATTTAAGTCGAAGGCGATGACGTACACGATCCGTATCTTCATACCTACTTTCCAGGAAATAACCGAGCTAATGTCACAAGCAACGGTATAAATTTGGTTAATATCGAGTAACTATCGTACCTTTACTATTCGATGAATTATAAAATGATATTAAATTACATGATATCAATCCAATAATTGTCACAGCAATTACTGAAAACTCAAACAGCTTACATGAAGACAACAAACACCAGAATAAATATATATACAATGATAACCAACCAACTGATTATCTACAATGATAACCAAACAACTGATTATCTACAATAATAACCAAACAACTGATTTTGCGTATCAAATTCCGACCAGAAAATAATTATTACTGGAATGATAACAGTGATTCGGAATTAAATGTTGATATAGCATATCTGTTTTCAGGAAAACCTATGTATTTGCTGCATCAAACGTGCTCTTCGTGTCGACGGAAACACAAATGAGGTGCCACGGTGCAACCAGAACAACTATTACTATTTGAGGCACCCGTGTATTGTCACTTAGCAAACTGAACAAAGAATGCAATTCAGTTTATATTTGGTCTTATTTGTGTTGTGTATCGCACATATCAAGCCGTCATGTTAATGCGACAGTCCGTTGTTGATATAGTGTTTTGAGACTAGTGATCAAGGAAAATAGTGTTCTCTCACAAAGATGATTGTGTCCGATATGTTATGTTACTCTGTTTAAACTTGCACCATTGTTACAATACACGAACCATTTTCTGAACGAGAGATATATCATAAAGCGCGGAACACGTCAACCATTTAGCAACGATGGAATACCACTTGCACCAAATGTATCCGAAATTGTTCTGTACACTTTTCCTAAAGTACAGTGATTGCATGCAAGAGGAATCGAACTCAGAATTTCTCGATTGAGAGTACGTCGCTATAAAGACTTCACGTCCGCATGAATTACGTTGTTCTCTTTCACAGCGTGTACGCCCATCACCCACTGCCAGCTGCTTGCATGTACCACCGCCACCAACCAACACTGCAACCGGTGCATCCTCGACTGGGGCGGGGCGATCAAAGCCTACCGAAAGATCACCACTGGCGGCTACGCCAACAGAGTATGCGAGAGTAAGTACACGTGTGTGTATGTTAATAACGTGGATTCCAACATAGCGTCTAGTATGTGAGAATAAGTACACGTGTGTGTATGTTAATAACGTGGATTCCCACATAGCGTCTAGTATGCGAGAGTAAGTACACGTGTGTGTATGTTAATAACGTGGATTCCCACATAGCATCTAGTATGCGAGAGTAAGTACACGTGTGTGTATATTAATAACGTGGATTCCCACATAGCGTCTAGTATGCGAGAGTAAGTACACGTGTGTGTATGTTAATAACGTGGATTCCCACATAGCGTCTAGTATGCGAGAATAAGTACACGTGTGTGTATGTTAATAACGTGGATTCCCACATAGCGTCTAGTATGTGAGAATAAGTACACGTGTGTGTATGTTAACAACGTGGATTCCCACACAGCGTCTAGTATGCGAGAGTAAGTACACGTGTGTGTATGTTAACAACGTGGACTCCCACACAGCGTCTAGTATGTGAGAATAAGTACACGTGTGTGTATGTTAACAACGTGGATTCCCACACAGCGTCTAGTATGCGAGAGTAAGTACACGTGTGTGTATGTTAATAACGTGGACTCCCACATAGCGTCTAGTATGTGAGAATAAGTACACGTGTGTGTATGTTAACAACGTGGACTCCCACATAGCGTCTAGTATGTGAGAGTAAGTACACGTGTGTGTATGTTAACAACGTGGATTCCCACACAGCGTCTAGTATGCGAGAGTAAGTACACGTGTGTGTATGTTAATAACGTGGACTCCCACATAGCGTCTAGTATGTGAGAGTAAGTACACGTGTGTGTATGTTAACAACGTGGATTCCCACACAGCGTCTAGTATGCGAGAGTAAGTACACGTGTGTGTATGTTAATAACGTGGACTCCCACATAGCGTCTAGTATGCGAGAGTAAGTACACGTGTGTGTATGTTAATAACGTGGATTCCCACATAGCGTCTAGTATGCGAGAGTAAGTACACGTGTGTGTATGTTAACAACGTGGATTCCCACACAGCGTCTAGTATGTGAGAGTAAGTACACGTGTGTGTATGTTAACAACGTGGACTCCCACATAGCGTCTAGTATGTGAGAATAAGTACACGTGTGTGTATGTTAACAACGTGGACTCCCACATAGCGTCTAGTATGCGAGAGTAAGTACACGTGTGAGACACGGTAGGTGGGGTACACGGTAGGTGGGGTAGTTGTCAACACCCGGGGACAGGAAGTTTACACTTTGTCTGCGTAGCATTAACCAACATACAAACAATAATATCATTTCAATATACAGATCGAAAAAGCATGTTTCTTGAGCGGTAAATATATGCAATGATAATAACTAATTTATGATTTAGCTGCATAGCTGGACACAGATCAATAAATCACGCACACACACACACACACACACACACACACACACACACACACACACACACACACACACACACACACACACACACACACACACACACACACACACACACACACACACACACACACACACACACACACACACACACACACACACACACACACACACACACACACACACACACACACACACACACACACACACACACACACACACACGCACGCACGCACGCACGCACGCACGCACGCACACAAACGCACACAAACGCACATGCACACGCACGCACACAAACGCACAAACGCACATGCACACGCACATACACACACGCGGGCGCGCGCCGCAAGCGTTCCCATTTAAGACGGTAACACGCACAGCGTTTCTGCCGTATTTTATAATGATGATGATGATGATGATGGTGATGGTGATGGTGATGGTGATGATGGTGATGGTGATGATGATGATGATGATGTCGATGGTGATGATGATGATGATGATGATGATGTTGATGGTGATGATGATGATACGCCAGATCTACAATTGTGCGTGGCGCTTTGCAATACATTACACTCAGTTGTTGGTTCATGTATACACAGGCACGAATGCACCGATTGGGGCCGGTTCGACCGTCTGTGGTGGTTCTACGTCCCGAGATAACCCCCAGACGGGAACGTACACCTGTACGACGAACAGCGCCCTACTACCGGTGTCAGTGCCACTTCAACACGACGACAGACGGGGCAACACATTCTCGACATTCAATACATACTAATTATTTAAGTTGCCGATAGGTTTATTAACACACGTACGCCTAAAACCACATAATAAAGCTTTAACGATTTTGGCATAACTGTTTGATGTTTTAACTCCATTTGTTCATTCATTTTTTATATACTGTTTAGCTTAACGTATTACTCTTTACAATTATCTTAATGCATTTATAATAATACTAATAATATAATATATCATAACTAATTTTATATGGTATTTTATGTCATGCTTCTGCCATTTTTATTATGCCCATGTTTATGTATACAGTCCACGTTTATATTTATTTTCTTAATTATTATTATTATTTCATAGTTAACTATTATGCGTAATTTTATCCATGATAGAATAAGTATTGTTTTTATTACAACGTATTATTCTAAACATATTTTCTTATATAAAGCGGTGTGAGCTGCATTGGATATGGCGCAGTAAAACATATACGAATATATATAAACTGGTAGGAGGATTGATCTATAATGTCTAGTCAATAATGTGGCAAGTCTGGTAATGATTGGCACATGTTGCGTTATCTTCATAGGATCACCTTTGAGGCGTTGACGTGGAACGACGGTTACGTGAAGATCAACAACTACGATCTAAGCTCCACTCCTTACATCAATCCCACGAAGTACTACGTGTGTCAGACGACGATACACTACGCCACTCTCATCATTGATTTGGTTGACCCGTACCACTGCTCCGAGTAGAGGACGTGCAGCAACAACATTCGAGACAGAGGCAATGCTATTACCAAATCGGTGAGCAGCTAACAACACAAAATGTATGCTTTGTCTATACAATTAATGCCCAAAAATATCATATGATTATTATTGCAAATGAACAACTCCAACTCGAAAACTAGGCATTCGATCCATTGTATATCGGTACGTCTATAAATACACTAGGTTACATCCACCAATTATTTAACAAATTATGGGCAACAATTATCATAATTGTAGTGTGGTGAACTCAATTGTAGTGACAGTGGCGGCCTCTGGACAGCCGCTCCTACTCATCACGTAGAGCAGCATAGATAAGGTACAATTCAGTAGATAATAAACTATCATTGTGTTTTCTTAACTAAATCACCAACTGTTAGATCGTAGGCCAATGGTTCATTGAAGCGAATGAACCTAGAAACAGACGAGTCAACCTGTGGTCGTGAGAGGAGATACACCTACAACACTCCAAAGTCAGCGTCATAGTGATGAGATCACACATTTCAGACGAGTCTGAGAGTGCAGTGGGCAGGCTGGAATGACGATCTGGCCGAAATAAGGCATTACGAGCTGACAGACTCGACCATATCGGAGTGACCGCTTTGTACAGAACAACTGTCGACGTGACTGTGCATAGAATATACACAACTCTTACAAATCCTGGTAAGACTTGTTGCTGTATCCAAAACAAAGTAAAATAATACCAGACTGGAAATTGGCTTTTATTGAATAAGTACTCCAGCGGAGTATGTACTGCGCAAGTAATATACAATACACAAATTACATTAGATTAACAAAAAGAGCGCCGAAAACAAAATAACAAGTTCACAGGTAATGTTAAAAATACATTATCGGCTGCAAATTAAAACTGTATAAGCGCAGAATACTTACCATGGACTTTCTTTTTAAAGACAGAAGAAGTAGAAGATACTCTCTTCAATCCTACACTGGCCTACACGGTGCTTGGAAGAAAGTAATATAATTTATTGAACGCGGATATTAGGAATGACGATACCAATGCTAATACATGCGTACATGGCGCTAGGGATGAGACGTCCTGATGAACTCTGGTACAAAGCACATTCTGGCCACATGTTGAGTACACTTCCTTCTCTGCAGAAAGATTCGTCAACCAGGCCCTTAGCCAGAGACTCGTTTCCCGTTAGTTGACTTATTCTTCATATACCGTGATCGTTTGTTGGACTGTAAAGTGATTTTATTTTCCCAAAAACAAAGTCAAACCAGTGTTTGCGTTGTCATAGCAACGGGGCTTGTGCCAAGTGTGAAAGCGAGGGCAGGAGTGTAGTTTGAATATTTTGCCAGCCTCAAGGGGGGGTGCAGTTGAAGGTTTTTGCATCGCCTCAGCCCCCTGAATATTCACCCATATCCGACGCCAATGTCCGACGCACGTGTAACATATTTTTTATGAGCATAATGGGTAAATTGAAAGGGTAAAGTTCACAATCCCGGCTGAGGGCCTGGGCCCAACCCCAGGTAGGTGTGTCCTGGACCGTTTCACTAAAATAATGAGTACATTAAAAAAAACAGAATTAAACAAAATCCGTTGTTAAATTTAAGGAGTTTTCAAAATGCAAAAAGCTGCCGCTGCATCATCGAGGTTCCTATTGCATTGACCCAGTGACGCATCCTGGTATTGAAAGTGTTCAATATACAAGTTAATTGTGAAGGAGCAAAATATGGCTCATGTGCTGATAAGACTTTTGGTAAAATGGTCCCGTTTGGATTGTTTACGTAGACGCACAACTTCAACATCATATTATTGCACACGCAGCATTGTGTCGTCAGATCAATACAATTGGTCTCAGAGGTTTCCTTACGGTAGTTTGTGGTCTGACCTACACCTAAACACACATTGGTGAAAACACAAACACTATCATGAATCTCTCGGTCTCTCGCTCACTCTCTGTTTCAGTTCTGATAGAGCTCTACTTGCAAAAGTAACAGCACAGTGGAGTGGCGATACTAGATTGAATTGGGAATTGTCGAGAAGCATCATATATATTAGACAATAATGTATCTTTAAAAATATGCAGTATTTTTTCTATTCATAAAGGCATCATGCTTTCTTATTGATCACCCCAATGCAACTACAAAATACACTAGAACAAACAAACGTTAACAACAACTGATTTTATTAGTTAATAAATTACTACAGTAATAGTTACTGAATACGAAACCAATTCTTATGGTTTTCCATATAACTGTATAATTAATACCTATGGCAGTAACAGCAATCACCGATTAACAAAACATCAGTACAATAACCTATTATATGACGTAATACTAAATAATCATATGGCGAGAATTCAAACCTGTCATAGTAGGTTCATGAAAAGAAACGTATGTCGCAATACGTTTTTAAATGTTACGAGGTGTTCGCACACGTTTATGAAAGTCCCAAAACCCAAACAGCATCGGGCGGCTATTCTTTGTCCTATGGAAGCCATTTTGGATCACTCAAAATCTCATGTCCCACACCACATACTGATTGGGTGGGTGGTCGTTTGAATCAATACAATTTGTTTGGCTTTATGAACTTATATATATAAGACCATTCCTAATACCACTGATTCTAAAGCAAGGAATAATATCAGCCCACTAATTATGCAATCATAACGTGTACAAATGACATAAGTGTATCCAAAATCAAGTCCAAAATAGCCTCTTGTAGAAATTATTATGCTTGGTTTCTCTGTTCGTGAGTCAAGTTTGAAGTACACCACATTTCGTCCAACAGGTCTTGATGCAAATTTGAATGCCAACTGTAGGTGATTTTGAGCAGCACTGTGTTGAAAAGACTGGCTGTGTGGGGCTGGTCTAGAGGTCCTCCACTCGGGCCTTGGCTAGTTGTGAACAACCTCTGTTGACAGAAACAAAGACATCGTCTTAATTCACCTAGCCATCATGTCACCTGTTGCCTGTTGTCAAATTCTTAGTGGCTGAGCAGATGTACAGACAAATTCAGTGGCACGAAAGCAATGTCAATCATGGGCTTCGTCTTCGACGCTGATAATTTATGACACCGTCTGTCAGGTGTCTGAGTGTTTGTTTAACGACCGAAAAGGTCCACTACTATAGTAGTATAATAGGTCCACTATTATAGTAGTATAATAGGAGTAGCAAAGGTGTCTTGGATTGTGAATGGTAACACAATGTGTGTTCTAAATTGTTCATAAAACCACATTACATTATTTTACTGGCGTGATTGGGTAATAATTGGTTATCCAAAATATCCCGTGGCGTTCCTTGTGGATAAGGCCATACATCTTAATCAGAGAGTTCAAACTGTTGACACTGTTTGCATTCATGACAACGCCTGTTTGATCATAATCAGCAAACACAAAAAAAAGAATCACATCAGCAAATAATATATTGTACACATAATCTGGTATAACTTGATAAGTCTTTGTAGCAGCACATGTGTACTTCCAATGTATCATTGCAACATAACATACATATTACATACTGTATGCCACATTTGAATGTTGTGCATGTAATATTTCCATGCAACCCATTTGCATATATATATATATATATATATATAACTTTTCATTTTTTGACCCCTACCATGTTCAATGCTCCATAACTTCGCAAATTTTTGTAGCAGTCATAATTTTTGAAATCGTGTAAAGCACCCTACCAAACCTTTACATGCATTTAAGAAAACAATGTTACAATTTTTCCGACTTATAACACATTTGGTCAGCCTGGGTCACATATAGACGTATTAGGCTAAAGGACTTCAGGGCCACTTGGCCAATTTTTTAAAAATACGTTCGGTGAAGTAGTATTTTGGCAGCTCATAGACTGTTAGCAAGAAGCATATCATTTCGGTGGGTCACAATTGGTTAAAACTAGTACAAACAAACAAATAAGTTCGAACACTTACCCCAATGGTAATTTTGACAAAAATAAAAGCATTACTGAAGATGGGAAGCGTTTACGAGGAAACATTTAACATATACGTCTGACACAAAGAATTTTAGCTAGGCATTTATGTCATATGCTTTTTAATGTAGTCGCCTAAATTTGCATAATATTGCCATATGGGGAATCTAGTTTGACAACAATTATGTTAAATGTATAACTTATGCACAGCGTTTGTGTGTTCTTATTTAGCGTTCTTTGAAATTTTGTAGAATTATTCGACGTAGTCACTTTTTTCCAGCAGCTCGACGAAGTCCTCATCGTGGGTTATGGGGTCAGCACACTGTTGGACTGTTGATTCACCATGCATTGCTTCAAAATGTGGGTGGCCTTGTTGGAAACCGCACCGATTTCTCCTCATTCCTCTAACAGGCGGTGTCTTCCTATCACTATGTTTGCTAAGTTTACCAGTCTCATAATTTGCAGTCTCCTTCATTGTAATAATGCAGAATAATCCCGGCAGAATCACAGTTGAAAGGGACAAACCGTTATTTGAAATCACAGACTTCTAATGAGTCTGAAAGTCCAAATCACAGTGACAGAACTTGGGTGTGATAAGGGGGGTGGGGAGAGAATCACATTAGTGAAGCCTCCATTTGGAAATCTATATCATAAATGGACCAATGACATTGTAGAAGGGTGATTAAACAATCTTTTTTTGTTTACTTCAGCTAATTAAACACATGTGAAGAGGTTGGGAGCAACCCTAATGACATCTTGGCAGAGTGACTACTGGGATTCAGCTCCTAGGCCCAGGTTGCCAGGACATACAGTCACCTGACTTGATCAGTACTCAATCAGGCAAGTGCCACAGTGTGTTGAATGTCTACTAATTGGGTTGTGTAATACTGTGCAATTGAACTCATTAAGACATCTGGCCTTTGAAGAATCCACACTTTAAGGTCATATATCATGTATAATTATAGTTGTCTAATAGGGAAAAAGTAAAAAAATCTATATAAATATAAATGCAACATAACAACTGCCTGTATGTGATATGTTTACAGAAAACATACTGGGCTTTCTGGAAAACAGGGTTAGGTCTTCATATATGCCGGATGAGAAAGTGCGTACAGTGTAGAGTTATGCCAGATTAGAATATGTCCAACAGTAAAATGCTTACTCATATGGTGCCCGGTCAAGTAGGGTGGCGCTTTTGAAATGTGTATAGAAAAAAAACATGTGGATGAATTACAAAAAAAATATTGCACAGTGTTTGAGATAGGAGTGCCTCTAAAATATAGTAATTTCAATTTTTTTCTCAAAAATTGCCAAACCTATTTGGGGTCAGCACACTGTTGAACTTCCTGCTTGATTACAGACGAAACAAAGTGCAGTATATTTTTGAGAAATGACTATAATATTCACTTGCTCTGACATAAGTGCACTTGAGTAGTCAGATTTCTAGATGTGATTGTTGAAGCTGTTGACAGTAAAATGGTGTCTTTTTAGCTGATTTTCCTAAGCGGAAGGGTATCTGGCAGCAATTTGGCTAGTTGACACTTTAGCCGGATTACTGCCTGCATCCAGTTGTAAATATTGATGGGTGTCATACATACAGGCATTTTGCAAGAGCTAGAGATATGAGATTTTGACTAAACTCGACCAGCATGTCAATGAGATGATAATAACAGCAGGTGAGAAGTTTAAGAAACTTTATAGGTCACGTTTTCTTATAATCACACAAAACGTTAACATGGTCGCCAATGGGAAAACTGACAGTGTGCTGACCCCTTATAATGACTAACCGGAAGTTGCATTGAGCTGACTGGAACTTGATGATTCTGGAGACAGAGTATCTCATTATAATCAAACTGGCACATAGATTAAGGTTTCCCTCTTTGACGGCTTGAACTTCGAGCGCCTAATTTCAGGGATTAATCTACGACCTCTAGAACAGGACGAGACACTTTTATGGAGTAAGTCAGTTCATTCCCTAACGGTTCCGAAGTTAAAAAGTAATGTACATGTAAACTATAATGTGGGCGTAATTTATAAAACGTAACCTAACAGTTGCAGGAACCATGCTTGCGGTAAAAACTTTGGGAAAACAGCTTATGCATCATAGACTTGGCATCATGGAGTATACGCAGACACAATACTGCTGAAGTCTACCCTCATGCCAATAGCGTAGCAATGTGAATATTATTTGACAGTTCTACACTGTCACGACTAGGGCCTATCGTGACGTGAACTTTACATTCTCTCCGACCTTCGTCATTTGGTGTTGATGTAACGATACTCTGTGCTTTCAAACTTTTTGTAAATTTACTTTAACGACTGTCTCCAAGGCACCTTGTCGGGTGACAGGCATGTTTGCTAGTAATAATAAGGTAACTTCTTTTGCACCTAAATTTTCATACCAAGCTCTGAGGTGCACCAATACAAAAGGGTTAGTCAATCCAGGTAAGTTTTTAAATGATGGTGAAATTGTGTAATAAATTAAATCTGATGAACAGTAATGGACCGGAAAATAGTTGCAAATATAGTTTTGCAATTTCAAGGAGGAGGCTGGCCTTGATTCCAAACCTCGATTTCTGTTTTATTTTCCTCACTGATCTTGCACTGCTCTCTTCATCGACTGTCTCCATTCCCCTCTATCTTTCACTCTCATTCTTGACTCCTCTCAGAATCCTTCCAGATCTCTAGACCATAAACTCATTTAGTGAACTTCCTCCTAATAAATGATCACCGCTGGAATGGGACAGACCATTACACTTTAAGCTATTGTAATGCCCACATATCAATTTGTCATTCATGTCAAAATGAAATGTTCGACTTCCTACAGCAGCACCAGTGCTGGGAAGGCAGGAGGACTACACAGATCTGTCTCCCGGACTTACAGCAGCGGTAGTGATGTGAAATATTCCTACGATGACGACTTCACCCAGCATGAAGTAAGTGTGTAATACGCTATGTATTTAGTCAAGTGGTTTACATTTGTGTGAATGTAAATAATAATAAAATAAATAATAATTTTATTTATAAAGCGCCGTATATCCGGAATATAATTCTGCTCAGAGGCGCATAAAAATACAACATTGTTACAATATAAATATACAATTGTTTGAGCTTACATGATACATATATTACATAAGATACATAAATTATTATGTAGAAAATGTAAGGCTCCTAAAATTTGTAATGTATAAGCCTAGCTTATCCATAATAAATTAATAGTAAAGTAAACTAATAAATTAATAATAAAATAGGATAAGTCAATAATTAATAATCAAATAATATTGAGAAAAAAAACATATAATTATGATTAAGATAAATGCAATATAGTACATACTACAAGTAGTCGACAAATGCGGCTTTAAAAAGATATGTTTTCAAATGTGACTTAAAAAGTTCAAGAGAGTCTATCTGGCGCAGACAGTCCAGCAGATCATTCCCCAGGCGCGGTGCCGTCACTGAAAAACCACGCTGACCATATCGTTCTAAATTGTGGCGGGGTACGCTTCCGGCGGAGCGAAGCTGGCGGCCCGCCGTGTATTCAACAATCATGTATTCAGTATTTTGTATATTATACGTCATCGAATGGGCAACCAGTGTAGTGCGATCAACACAGGCATGATGTGGAGGTGATCTCGGCGTCGTTGCTGCGTTACTACATGCGCCGCTGAATTTTGCACCCGTTGCAATTTTTGTAGCAATCGCTCGTTGATGCCAAACAACGCCGCATTAGCGTAGTCCAGCTTTGAGGTCACTGGAGCATAAACGATGGTTTTACATGCATCAACGGTCAAGCTCTGTCGTATCTTGGCGATGTTGTGCAGCTGGAAATATGCCGCCTGGCACGTACGAGCAACTTGCACTGACATATCCAGCCCACTGTCCAAGAAAACGCCGATGTCTCGTACTGTCGGCTGAGGCGCTATGTCACACCCACACACGTGGACTCTTGTAATCGCAGGAGGCACTTTGGTGTTAGGTGCGTAAAAGACAATTGTTTCGGTCTTTGCCTCATTTAGTAACAATTGATGGTTCGCCATGCAATGCTTTATGTCGATGGTGCATTGTTCGATACGGCGGGTAGCATTGTCTGCGTCACATGGCTGATCACGTGGGAAATCAACATAGAGTTGAGTGTCATCGGCATACATGTGGTATTTCAAGCAGTGTTTAGCGAATATGGCAGTGATTGGCATACAAGTATACTGTGAACAGTAAGGGACCAAGAACCGATCCCTGAGGCACACCATAGCGCAACAGTTGCCGGCGAGAAATGGCATTGCCAATTTTTATCTCCAGTGTTCTGTCCATCAAGTAAGATGCCACCCACGCCAGCGCCGAGTCACGGATTCCGATGGATTTCTTTTGTCCGAGTAGTATAGCGTGGTCAACAGTGTCGAAAGCAGCAGTGATCAAGAAGGACGAGTATTACTCCTTTTTGACAGTCGAGTGCCTGTATGATATCGTCGTGAATACGCATGAGTGCTGTTTCGGTGCTGTGGTGCGGACAATATGTGCACTGGAACGGGTCAAGCAGTTTGTTTTCGTCAATGTAGCAGCGAAGGTCAGCCGCGACATGTATCTCCAATACCTTTGACACAAAGCTGAAATTGGATATAGGGCGGTAGTTCGTAATGTAATTTGCATCAAGACCAGTCTTCTTGAGCAGTGGCATGACCAGCGCATGTTTCATTTCAGATGGCACCGTCGCAGATTCCAGTGACAGATTGATGATACTCGCCAGAATTGGTGCGATGATATTGATGTCAAGGGTCGAGAGAGCAAGATTTGCAAGGGCATTTGTTCATGAGTCGAACGATAGCTGTAGCTGTTGTCGGTGTAGATGCTGACAGAGTACAAATGTGGAGCACAATGGCACAATGGCTAGAGCATCAGACTCTCGATCGAGAGAATCCGGGTTTGAGTCCTGTGTCAAGCTTTGGGCAAGTTTGTACACTCTGCGTTGCTCCAATTCACTCAGCTGTAAGAATGAGTACTTGGCTATATGCAGTGGTCGAAATTTGTGTACGAATAGTCTTCGCACATTAATTGAAGCATGGCGAAATGTTTCATAGAGAAGTCAAGATGGTGTTCGATTGAACTGGTCTGCCAGGGAGTAAAGTGTAAAAAAAGCACTTTGAGCAGTCCTAAGGACTGGATACTGCGCTATATCAGAACTCATCTGTGTGTAATACATTGTGTATTTAGTCTTAGTGCTTTTGATTGAGTGAATGTCAATTTACTAGTATAAAACATAACAGCAATTAAAACATGGATCAATACAAGTTAAATCAGAGATCAATATCGAGATTATCAAAAAAATCAACACAGATCAATGCAGATCAATATGGAGATCAACACAGATCAATATGGGTATCAATATGGATGTCAGAGATCAGCATAGATCAGTATAGAGAACAACGCATTGATAAACATAGATATCCTTACAGAGATCAAGACAGATCAATATAGAGATCAATGCAGAAATCAACACTGAGATCAATACAGAGATCAATACAGAAATCACCACATATATAAATGCAGAGATCAACACAGATGAATACAAATCAATACTTTAAAGATCAGTGCAGAGATCAACATAAAGCAATAGAGACCAACCCAGGTCAACATAGATCAATACAGTGATCAATATAGATAAATAAGATATTTAAGATACAGAGAGATCAATATATGTTTGTTGGAATCTTTGAAAATATAGTGTCACATATTTGGTAGCAGGGAGCCAGACAGTTTCTCTACCTGCAGTTAGCAGGTATAGTAATTTGCAACATGAAGTCTTCTGTGCTGAACGTGGGAAAATGGGAAATCATTGAACATCAAAGGGCATTGCGGTTAACTCTGCCCGACTCGACTGCATTGCCATAATTCTTATTTTGAAACTGGATGTTTTGTTTACTAATACTATTAGAACAGGTGGTCGTGCCATCAAATTGCGACTGTTGTTACGCGCTTACTAAACACTATTTGGCTGGCAGTAAACCTTCAGCATTATTGTCACAGAAAATTATAATAAATGAAATACTAGGAACAGACTCATCACTGCCTCCTTTGATACTTCCTTCTACTCAACTCAACAACTATTGTGGTGTTTAATAGGAGGAAGAGGAGGAGCACCAAGAGGAGGAAGTAATCCAGGAGGAAGAGGAGAGAGAGGAGAGGGAGGCCGCCCACCAGGCTGAGGTGGCCTACATTGAGAGGAAGCTGCAGGCGTTGGAAGTCAGGGCGAGTCTGTCGCTCTCCCCTCCCCCCCCCCACCCTCCCCCACAGTCACACCACGAGCGTATGTACACTAAAGCCCTGCGCGGGGCGGGTTTTGGCCTGCAGCCTGCGGGGGCCCGTGGGCTGGATTTTTGTTGTTGTTGTGGTGCGGGTTAAGTTTCAATTTGGGCGGGGCGGTCTGAGGGTCAGGTCACTGCGGGGCGGGGCGGTCTGCGGGCTAGTTATTTCTACATGCCGGCTACTGCAGGCTGATTTTTAAAACTCATTAATGGTCACCAGTTACTCAAAGGCGGGACATTCTTTGAACTAGTTAATTGGGGATTACCGGATTGTCCTTTTGTTTGTGTTTAAACAGTGTTATGATAACATGTGCTGGCCTACCCTGCCAGCTTCAGTCAGGTGTGATTAGTGGCTTCTTCCAGGTGGAAGTATCAGTTCAGGCCATCAATCTGTTTGTGTAATTAAGCCACCAGGATGTCCATAAAGAGCAGTTACCCCACCAATTAGACAGGAAATGCCTTTGATGTGTGGAGACTGGAGACCATGCCACTTGGCACTAGCTGACAGTGCTAACTTCTAAGAATAAGAACTGCCAGTCTTCCTCTGTAGAAGTAAGATGGCTCAAGTCAAATGCCTTCTACAATAGATAAAAAGGTTGGACTCTTGATAAGCCAAAAGGCTTCCTTGTCCACCTGCCATCTAGAGTTAATTCTCTGGATGGCAATCTTGTTAAATCTTGTTTAATCTACACTAGTGTAACCCTGTGCCAGTAGCCTGGTCCAGAGTGGATTTTGAGCCTGTTATATAGACATGTGAAAACCCTCTCAACAATCGGTAGTCTACGATCAGAAAATATAAATTGCAAACTTCTAATATTAGCAGATTGCAAATTGCAACACTGCCTTTGTGCACCAGACTCAACCTTTGAACGACTCATGTTCATGCAGTACAATGGTAAATAGATTATAAGATCATAGGATGCCACTGAAATTAATGCCAGCGGTTTGAATTTCATTGTTCTTCATAATAAAAAAATTATCAACTGCCATTGCATATTCACTTGTGCCGAGTTATATCAGTTAGATTAGTTAATAAATTACCATTTGTACTCTGTACCTTTACTTTGCCCCAGGTCTGCTTATCACCTCCAGGCATTTACATTATAATGACAAGGGTTCTATTTTGTATTAAAGATGGAATTCCAAGTACGACATGGTTGTTACCCAGCGCCGTGCATTTGTTAATATTGTAAACAACAACGATTAATAAAGATGATATATTTTTAATGATTCCATGTTGTGGGCTGCGGGGCGGGTGTGGGCTGACTTTTGACTAATTACTGCGGGGTGGGTTGCGGGCCAAGTTACTGCGGGGTGGGGCGGGCTGCGGGCTACAAAGTGGCAAAATATGTGGGGCGGGGCGGTCTGCGGTTTGAGTTGTACTATGCACCACCAGTTTATTTAATTATTTAACATACATAACTTTTATTAGTATTTTTTATATTGCATGTACATTTGTTTTATTTGTTTTAATATGCTGCTTCACTCCAAATGAATTTCCCTCCCAAGGGACAATAAAGTAATATGATTGATTGTGATTGATTGTGATTGATTGTGATTGATTGTGATTGATTGTGATTGATTGTGATTGATTGTGATTGATTGTGATTGATTGTGATTGATTGTGATTGATTGTGATTGATTGTGATTGATTGTGATTGATTGTGATTGATTGTGATTGATTGTGATTGATTGTGATTGATTGTGATTGATTGTGATTGATTGTGATTGATTGTGATTGATTGTGATTGATTGTGATTGATTGTGATTGATTGTGATTGATTGTGATTGATGTACACTAGTGCTGGTTCGATATTCGATATATCGAAGTATCGCGATACTTGTGAAAGTTCGATACCGATACTTCGTGGTATCGCGATACTTCGATATTTTGGTATCGAACGGCCACAGTTCGATACCTTCGATATTTCGATACCTTCGATATTTCGATACCTTCGATACCTTCGATATTTCGATACCTTCGATACTTTGTCGATACCTATACTTCGATATCGAGTCCATTCGACGTCGATGCGAAGACGTAACATCGTTTTCGAAGACGAAGTTACGGCCGGATGTACGGAAAGTACGGTTATTTCGCTGTGGGCTTCGCTTCCTAACTTGACAGGGTTTTAACAAGATTTAACAAGATTGCCACCCAGAGAATTAACTCTAGGTAGCAGGTGGACAAGGAAGCCCTTGGCTTTTCGAGAGTCCGACCTTTTTATCTATGTGTATCCCGCCCGTCTGAGGTATGTGTCGATTTTATTTTTAAACATATTCACGCTACTAGCACCCACACAATCAGCAGGTAATCTGTTCCATTCATTTACAGTCCTTTGTGAAAATGAAAACTTTCTTATATCCAATCTACTCTGCTCCTTTGCTAATGCAAGATCATGTCCTCTAGTCCTTCTATCTTTCTTAACTGAGAAAAACATATTTCTATCAATATTTTCATAACCCTTCAATATTTTAAACACTTCTATCTGATCTCCTCTCAATCTCCTGGTCTCTAGTGTTGTTAAACCGCATTTTTTTAGGCGTATTTCATAACTAAGATCCCTCAGATTTGGTATCATTTTAGTTGCTCTCCTCTGCACTCTTTCTAGCATATCTATGTCCTTCCTGCGATATGGCCTCCACGCTTGAATACAATATTCTAAATGAGGCCTAACTATTGTTTTGTACAGCGGTATTATTAGCTCTTTTTCCTTATACGTTATGTTTCGCCTAATTAATCCAAGGATTTGATTTCCCTTTGAAGCTGCAATTCCGCACTGCTCTGAAATCTTCATATCAGCACTAACGGTTAACCCTAAGTCCTTTTCTTTTACAGTAGTACTTAGTACAGTACCCCCCATTGTATATTCTACCTCTTCGTTCCCATGTCCTATGTGGAGGCATTTACATTTCCCAAAATTGAATATCATTTGCCATTTTTCAGACCATTTCATCAACCTGTCAAGATCATCTTGTAAATGCTGTCTATCTCCATCACTTTTAATCCTTCTAAACACTTTTGTATCATCCGCAAATTTCAACACCTTGCTTGTTATTTCATCATCCAAATCGTTGATGTATATTAAGAATAATATAGGACCTAATACTGATCCCTGTGGTACCCCACTCAATACCGATTTCCAGTTTGAAGCCTCCCCATCAACTACTACACGTTGTCTTCTGTCAATCAGCCATTGTTCTATCCAGTTTATTATACCATTTCCTATGCCATGGGCCTTTAGTTTAAGCAGTAATCTTTGATGTGGTACTTTGTCAAAAGCTTTTTGAAAATCTAAGTAGACGATATCTACTGGTGTTCCCTCATCTACCCACTTAGTGATGTCTTCCAAAAAACATAACATATTTGTTAAGCATGACCTCGCTTTAAAAAAACCATGTTGAGATGGGTTTATCAAGTTTTGTTTAACAAGAAAATCCACCATGTGATCTTTAATTAGTCTTTCTAATAATTTACAAATCACTGATGTTAAACTCACTGGTCTATAGTTCTCTGACTTGTTTCTCGAACCTTTTTTGAATAACGGTATAATGTTTGCTTCTTTCCATTCTAAAGGAACCACTCCCTCTTCTATACGGGTTGACTACGTTGTATGTATTAGGCCGCTTAGGCGTGGTTCTTTAAAAAAAAACAATAAAATGTAACATCTCAGTGGTTTTATAAAGCTTTATTGTGGAGTCAGTTTCCAAAAAAGTCTGTATATAAATAATTATTTGAGTGCGATCTCAGCTTAGCCTCGATTATTCAAGCCTCGTTACGACGTTGGGTGGCACTACCGTTTGCTTCACCACTTTACCTTGCCCACTCTACAGCGTCCCAAAACACACAACATTCCAGTAATTTAAAGAGTGTTTATTGCACGCATTAGTATTCATGAATCTAGTTTAATATAAAAATAATAATATAAATAATTATTCAAGCGCGACATACTAGACTCGTTTACCCTGGTTCCGTTTGGTGGCGCTATGTTTTGCTGTTTGATGGCGCCACCGTTTGCCGTACTCGCTCAACCAAGATGAACGACAAAATGTCAAAACGCACATCGTCAATTTGGCAGTTTTTTTTTACAAATACGGAAACACTGTAGAGTGTCTACTATGCCAGAAACGCTCCCCCCAAACTAGTGGGGGAAATACATCGAATTTGACGAAACATGTCACTGTCCATCATCCAAGAGACTACTAAAACATGATGATTTAACTTAACTTTAAGGAAGTCGTGGTAACAGTAACACTAACAACAACGTCAACGAGAACGTGTTCCATCAACATTTTCGTCAGAAACCAAGCAATGGACATTTAGTAGTAGTAACAGTCGAAGTCAATCGCCATCGGTTGCAGAGTCTACTGCGGCGTCAGCGTCAAGAAGTGACGTACGCGATGTGACTACCAGTTTTATTTATTTATTATTACTAGGACTAGGTCTAGGTATTCTATTGCTATTGTCTGTAATACTGTATTGTTTTAATGTTACATTACAATTACTTTTACAACATTAATAAATTAGAATTAAACAATTACAATTTACAACTGTTATTTGGTTATTGAAATAAAATGAAAATTGCATATTAATCGTTGTTTGCATAACTATATCAATTAGTATGTATCAATGACAATGGTTAAGTTTAAAATTAAATAGGTGTACCGTATAGACTACTATAGTTCCCAATAGACGCTCAGAGCGTGTGCTAAGACTTTGGTGCATGACTATTTGTTTCTCAAAAGTGGTACCAGGCAACACTTTTTCAAACACACATAGTCAGCAGTGCACATCTACCAAACTGACTGATACAACATCAACACATGACAAGAATGCAACATGTTTAACAAGATTTAACAAGATTGCCATCCAGAGAATTAACTCTAGATGGCAGGTGGACAAGTAAGCCCTTTGGCTTATCGAGAGTCCAACCCTTTTATCTACATATATCCAGCCCTTCTGAGGTATGTGTCGATTTTATTTTTAAACATATTCACACTACTAGCACCCACACAATCAGGAGATAATCTGTTTCATTCAGCTAAAGGCACACATGCATACTATGAATGACCTATCAAGCATTTGCAAGGTGGTGCTAGCAACAGTATTGCCATCAGTTATGTCTAGCATGCATTCACTCGTGAAAAATCTACTTTTATACATGTTTCCCTTATGAAAAACAGTGTGTGCTTCTATGCCACTAGTTTAGATGGATAGTGTGTTTCTATTGGGATCTATACTGTATATGAATTAGACTTACAACGCAAGTATCGAGTATCGAACAAAATTCTGGTATCGATCGATATCGAAGAATTCTGGTATCGAACCAGCACTAATGTACACCTTGCAGTAAACACTCGGTGTGTGTGTGTGTTTTTGGGAGTGAGTGGGTGGGTGGGTGGGTGTGAGTGTGTCTGCAATACCTGGGTATGTGCGTGCATGCATAAATTAAGCACAGTGTTATCATCAATACAACATTCAGAGTAGTAATGATTGTTGGCAGACCAATCAGCAGGGCTGTTTGTGCCATTGTAATACTGTTTGTAAACATGCTTCTTAAATTTTATTCCGCAATTTTACTTATTTGTCAACCTGACATCAACAATTGTTGACGATGGCAGCATCGTGCACCAATTCACCATTTATACCAAGCCATGCGATGGCGTCCACCACAAATTATAGTTTTGGTTTGCTTTCCTGGTTATTTGCTATTTTGTGACGTTCCCGCCATACTATCGCAATAGTTGTGACATTATCACAATTTGTATTTCTGTATTAGTACAGGTATCACAATACCATTACAATAGTAGCTCCAAACTTTCATGGTATTGTTTTTACGTTTTAGGTATAAAGAACACAAAACACCTCAACGACTTCTGTTACCGCAAACTCTCTCTGCTGAAACAGAAATACCAACAAGCAAGTGTCCTCAGTGGTAATGACACAACTGGTCATTTCACGTACAATGCAGAATAAGCCGCCATTGGATCGCAGTGGCGCACACGTCTCCTATGTTCCTTTCAAATAAATTTTTCAGTAAATGTCCGATACATATATATAAATATATCAATATTAAAATACGCCATTTCCAAATAGCCAGTATTATTTGCAATCATTTCCACCACTCAAAGCGAACCAGATTGTCTGTTAGATTAAATGACCTTTGAACTCTGAAACTGATTGCGTGTATGACCTTGTACACAGATTAAATTGTCATTATCTCCATAGCATTTTTCTAAATTCTGTTTTGAAATAGTTTGTCTTTTTAATTTTTCTGATCAACAAAGTGTGATTTAGCTCTTAATAAGCACTGTATTATTATTATTAAAAGCATAGGACTTTAAATTTAACGTAACTATTATGAAATAATAGTTTTCAAAGATAACCAGTCACGCCAGTTATAATTACATCTGGTTCCTAAGGGGCTTATCTAGATGAACATTGCTGGGATTAAGCAAAAATAATATACAGCTGTATATAAAGTTGAAATATATGTGCATCCATCTGAATATGTGTTAATAATAAAATTATTGTTTATTATCAATTAATGACATTTTAGGAGAAAACCTAAACAAGGAAGTTCAACTTCTAAATATGATATAATTATAAGCTGTTAAAAGACTGTTTTGGAAGTTGATTAATTTAGCTGATGGGAGAAGATCATCCATCAGACATATCCAGAGTAAATTATTAGAGCAGTTAGAAAAATATATAAATAAAATTCTTAGCTCAAATGTTGAATCTTGCTGAAGATCTCGTTTCATCTTCTGCAGAGAGAAGATGGCAGAATTGGCTGAAGAAGAATTTTTTCGTACCAAGACTACAAAAATGTTAGCACGACTCCTGGAGCAGAAATTAGAGAAACACCTTTTAAAATACTCTGTAAGTGTTTATTTTATGTGTGAATGTGAAGATTTACTGACAGTTGTTGACCTTCTGTTGTACCAAATATTTATTTTAGAAACCATTCTATAATGGCCAACAAATTGTGTCATAGGACACATGCTCCTCGTGAATTATCATGTCGTAATTAACTGTTACATTTTAAAAACAATTTGTTCTGTAGCAGTAACTAGATAATTCTTGGAAATTCTGATGAGAGTGGTTTTGTGGGTAGTTCCATGGAAAATTGAATTTGTGTTATTTATTCTAATAAACGGTCCACTAAGTTGCGCAATGAAGTTGTTTGGCTGAAAAAGAGTATTATCTTGTTTAAAAAAATTATAAACAAATATAAAAAATACTATTTTTACCAACTGTTTTACTCTTTATTCAGCCAAACTACTTCATTGCACAATATATGATATTATTTGTTAGAATACATAACAAAAATTAAAATATTAATTAAATTTCCACAACACCGCCCCATCAGAATTTCCCAGAATTATTTGATTACCATGGTTACCATTATGCAAATTTATTATGATTTAATATATGGCCTTCTTTGCATACATACTTCAAATTTGGTCAAGATAGGACATGTAGTTTTTAAGATATGACAGTTAATTAAAATATGACATTTAATAAGGACTAACGTTTACAGGCTTGTTCATACCAGCTTACCCCACCTTACTCATTTATATAACTGAGTACTTAGCACATCGTACAGGTAGCTAAAGTGAAACACATTGACATCATATCCAAATGAATGTAGATTCTCATTCACTAATGTCTAACGTGAGGTTGGAAATAAGACGATTGCACTTGTGCAGTTTCTTTCCAGTGCTCCTATTTTATTTTATAACGTGAAGTTGTCTCTTCCACAACCCATGATCAGCTAATGGCAGTGATTATTAGCAGGAAGTTGAGAAATATACAGCCTGGTCAGAAAATTAATAAAAAATAAATTAATTGGCGTGTTGTTTGTGCAATGTGTATACATGTGTGTAAAATATTAATTAAATTTCCTTGTGACTATCCACAACACCGCCCCATCAGAATTTCCAAGAATAATTTGATTACCATGGTTACCATTATGCAAATTTATTATTATTTAATATTTGGCCTTCTTTGCATACATACTTCAAATTTGGTCAAGATAGGATAGGTAGCAGTGCTGCTGGAGACATCTCGACTGAGACATCAGAAAACAACGTGCCGCATCAGAACACCGACGACGAGGACACGGAGTGACCTTCTGAACCACAGACAGAGTACTCTGCAGACAATGAAAGTCGGTCGGTCACTCGAGACAGGACGAGTGAGTCTGCTACTCCCACAAGTAGACACTATGGTGAAGGGGACCACATCGACAAAACCTCTGGTGATGAATCATCGACTGAAGTCTCCTGCAAACAGATAACCATTACAATAGTAATTACAATAGTAACTCCATGGTGTTGTTTTTACGTTTTAGGTATAAAGAACACAAAACACCTCAACGACTTCTGTTACCACAAACTCTCTCTGCTGAAATAGAAACGCCAAAAGCAAGTGTCCTCAGTGGTAATGACACAACTGGTCATATCACTTAAATGCAGAATAAGCCACCATTGGATCGCAGTGGCACACATGTCTCCTATGTTCCTTTTAAATATATTTTTCAGTAAACGTCCAATACATATATAAATATTAAAATACGCTATTTCCAAATAGCCAGTATTATTTGCAATCATTTCCACCACTCAAAGTGAACCAGATTTTCTGTTAGGTGAAATGACCTTTGAACTCTGAAACTGATTGCGTGTATGACCTTGTATGCAACAAGTAGATTGTTTTTACCATAAGAAAAAGAAAATTACAAAAAAGCAGGACATTTACAAAATAACAAGACAATGTGATTGATGAGGAAAAGCCGTATTTTCCCCAGAAAATGGTAATGTTTACATTTTTCATCTGGTATGTATATTTGTTCTATATGACGAGTTGTAGGTGGAATGGAGACCGGGAGTCATGAAGGGAGTACCCTGTGTGGAAGCAAGGGGGTGAGACATCGAGAGAGTGCCCGCTGCAGTGTGTGGATGCACATGGAATGTCTTAAGTGAAAGTGAGGAAGTTGAGAGAACGTCGCGCGATGGGCCAAATCAGGAAGGTACAGTGTCAATAGCTTTATGTGTTGACATTCTTATACCTGACAACTTCTGAGTTTTGAAATCCAAGATTCAAAATAGTTCATGAGTCTCGTCAGTTCGGTCAAGCTGCACTGGACTTTGGAAGATGGGGGGGTGTTGGAGATTTGTCAGGAGTTTCAATGGTTTGGTCTTGTTGGATTGGATATCGGAAGACAGAAAGGGGGAGTGCTGTTGGAGGTCTTCTGCCATAAGTTCTGGTGGAACGCCCTTCAGGGGAATGTGTTGGTAGCCCCAACCATCCAGGCCTTGTCGGTGAATTGTTTGTTTCATGCTTCTAAGCCATGGTCTGTGGTTAACACCTTTACAACTGGCACAGCACAGTTGTTTACACACACAAATCGGCATTAAAATCCAGACTTATGGACTATGCCGATCAACCACGTAGAAGTATAAGCCGTTGGTTTCTTCTATCTGGTGTTTGTGCCAGGGGAAGTAAAAATCACCCGCAGGGAAACGGAACGTTGGAAACACCTGTCATTAGGACCGTTAGTCGTATGTCATTGCCCTTATTTGATGTGCGGTCGTCAAGGTTATCCCCCATCTTGGCTATACACAACCAAATGTTGTACATTGTCTACAATGGGTGAATGGGACCCAAACGATTGCTGTGGTATTTTGATGCATAATGCCAACTCTAAGCCCTGACAATAACATACAAGTTCTTTAGGTGACCGGCCAAAGATGTGTAGCTGAAAAAAATAGTGAGCTGTTTCCCTCGTTTGAATGGAATATAGATGCTGACATGCCTTCTTACAATTGTTGTGTTTAGCCCACCAAGGGCCGTTGCTAGGTTACGAGGCCAGATGTCACGAGATCTGGGATCTCATTCTCTAAAAGTCCCATCTCTTGGCAATATGAAGTTTGGTTGTTCTCTGCGCAAAAAGCCGATAAACAATCGTGTTTATGCGAATCATTTTTAGCTTGTTGCCACGTGGATGATTAATTCAGCAGCTCGAGAATAATGAATATTCATGTCCGCGCAGTGAACAAGGCATAGACCGTTGACGTAACACACACAGCCAACATGTCAGATTTTGAGGTAAGTTGTTTCAAGCAATAGCATTGTAAATAAGTAATTTGTAGACATATGCATATTGACAGCTATTTTTTATAAATGTAGGAAGCGTATGCATTGTTTATTTATCCTGCCATCAGCCGAGTAACGTTTCAATTAAATATAATTATAACGTCCGCCAAAGCGGATGGCTGCAGTCGGTGTCAGTGTCAGCTGCCGCTGGGACTGTCACTGAGTCTGTCAAGCCTCTACTACAGTAAATAACATAGCCTTAGGCAAGGGTCTCGCCTTTCTAGTTAGTAAAACTGCATTGTCCGGTATTTGACATCCAGTGAATGAAAATGCACACTAAAATATCAGTATATGCAACCATAGCAAGAGGATTAACCTGGTCGTGGATGTAATTTTTTGGCCTAAATCTGGGATTTGGGTATATCTTGCCTTTCCAAATTCCAACCAGCCGTTTTTGAAAAGTCCCCAATTCCCCACTTATTTGAACCGAAACATAAAAATATGAGATTCTTACGTTCACAGACTGTTTTTAATGATACAGCTACGATTGTTAGTAAACCTGGCTGGCATGTCATCATTCAATGTAATCGTTTTAGGTTTGTTAAAAAATACACAATACCATGTTGCCACAGAATTTTGCGATGCACAAATTTTGGACACCAGCAGATCTGCACTCTAGTATAAATAAGTTTTTATCCATGAATATATTTTTTTAATATACTAATAGATCAGATCAAATTGTGCTGCTTCATGTGAATAGCACATTTGATAATAATAGTACTCGCTAAAAACAAACTAAACATTTATTTTTGACATGTTACTGTACACTTTTCTCGAGAATGGCCAATATGTGTAATTACATACAACATTAATTATTAGAGAAAGAATAAAAGTTGGCATTACGGGCCATGGCATAACACAGCACCGTTAACGATATGTAAAGGCGAATAGTAAGCGGAGTATAAGTTTTGGCGGTAACTTTAAGGTATCCTAGATGGGTTTATACATTATTCTGGATAAAAGTATATGTAAGTTTTCTTGGATGGGCGATAATACGTCAACATCAAGTAGGCCTGTTCACTTTAACGTATGGTTTAGGTTATTATTAATTAAATAACAATTTGAATTAAATTTACCTGATGTTGTTAATATGAACACTTTTAGGGGATATGGCGTGCACCAAGAAGGATGTTGTACAGAAAGGGGACTAGTTGAATTTGAAGAAGCAAGAGAAAAGCAGCTGAACAGGTTTCCCAAGAGCCAAGAGGCGAAGTGCCAAAGAGACTGAAATCTGTCCACCTCCACTCCCCAGTCCTTACTCAGGCAGAGAAGAGAAAGAAAGCTGTGAGTGCCCGGATCAAGCACAGGCAAGAAAAGAAGTGAAGTCACATGTCCACAATGAACACTTGTAAAATTTACAAGTTTATGGTTTCAATGAACACTAGTTGATGTGGACATTTGTGTGCAAATTTCAGTGTACTGTACATTAGAATTATCATTTTAATAAACCTTGGTTATTTAAAGCATTTTTGTGTATTCTTTTCACATTGACCACTTGTGTAATGTTGTAGTTTTGACAATGTAGTATACACTGCTTCTGTTTTTTGTGTGATGGAAATGATGTGCTTTTATAGTTATGTGCAGGGAACTGTTTGCTTACACTTTTGATTAATACAATCCCAAATGTAGTGTTTCTTTGCACTATGTTTGTGATTTTATATAGATTAGACAAAAACAGTGTGAAAGTACACTACATTGCATCACAAACAATGATGTCTTTAAAAAAAATTCTGAGTTCCAATCCAGACCCCCCTTTCTTCCCCAGTTTGCCGTGCCGCGTGCAAATGTTCCTCAGAAGTGACTTGCCTCCTCTCACATGCCTGTTTTATTGAATGTTAAGACAATTAAAAATATGTCAAAAATCACACTAAAATTGCATTTTATTTCATTTTGAGAAACTCCCCAAAAGAAATTTTTTTATGATTGTAAGTACAAACATGTTATTGACATTCATACAGTTTTTTTTATAAACAAATGCATATTAAGTTTGATACAGCTTCATAAACATTATGCTACAATGTTGAAAGACAGCAAAAATCCGTACTGCATTTTTGGCACGACCCCTTCACCAAACATAAAACCATCCCATGCAATTTTGAGTAAACACAAGTCTCTGTGTGGTGCCATTGTGGACAATTTGAAAATAAAATGTTGTAATGGTGATCAATGATTTATGTTTCATTCGTTAGGTAGTACGTGGTGATAAAGAAGCCCCCACATTGGCCATTGCACGAGTTTACAGGTATGCTACAATACCTTGATTACCTTCATAGAACAATATTCATATAGGATAAATCCATTTTGACAAAATCCACTAGGATAAAGTCTGCATAGGATAACCCCCCAGGATAGCATTCTCATAGGATAAACCCCATAGGCAACATTCACACACAATGTACCCCACATACAAAGTCCCCATAAGACCAAATCCATGCTGGATAAACCTCCATGGACAAAGATGCCTGCAGGACCAAAATGATATATACAATAAACCCACGGGCAAAATCCCCACAGGACAAAATTTACTTAGGGTAATGGACACAAATGGACACACAGATTTAACCATGATGAACAAAATCCCCATGAACAAAATTTACTTAATATAAAAGTCCCTATAAGACAACCTAGTAGGTAAAATATAAAAAGAACTGGTAGCTGGGTTCCACAGACTATCAAGAAGACGGGATTTATTTGGATGATTTTCTTACCTAAACTACTGCTAAACAAACAGTGACTCTATTGTTCTGTTGCCTCTGACACCTCTCTCTGTCAAGGTGGTTTATTTGTAGTTGTATAAGATAAAGGGAGACTTTTCTGTGATGTCAACAACTTTTCCATCAAGGTAGTGATGTGTTTGGAATGTGTGGTTATGTTCTGGCATCAAGAGATCTTTCATCATCATAAGGTTAAATCTTGTTAAGGTAAATCATCAAGATGAAATTCTGAGGCAAGTGTTTAAACTTAAAGTATTGTTGGCGGTTTAAAAGCAGACGTCTGCTTAAAAATCCACTTAACAAGGCTTACTGGTTTTTACAGAGGTTTGACAGGATTTGTATGCATATGTCAATTAATAGATTAGCTTTGGCAATCAAAATACTGAATAAGTTACAAAAGGTAGAACAGTTAATGTACTTGGAAATAGTCATGTTAGAAATGGGTAACTGAAGCACTTTCTGCCCAAATGAAACATCAAACAAACATTACCTTCAAATATTCAAATATATATCTAAGCTTATGCGCTGCAAACTTGTTAATTGAGCAGCTGTGATCAGCAGATGATATTGTGTGAGGACAAGTATCTGTTCTCCTCCAAACTGTACATTCTTGCACTAACACAGCGGGTGTTGTAGGGGGTTTATGTGCTGGGGGTGGTATATTTAGTAATTACTCATTCAACTGTACATATGATTTACTGTGCGGTTGGATTCTTTTTTAGATTGTTTGGTTTAGTGTGTGGACATATTCCGCAAAATTTGTGAGCCATGCACCTGAAATAAGCTTTCTTAGTTTCCTCTAAATGGATGCTTATAAAGACAAAGCCATGAGATTCTCTGGTGTAGTTCAGTGTTGTATAAAGTCACTGGGAAATATAGCATGGCATATTTGAATAAACTCATCAATCAGTGTGACTTTTCACTTAGCACAGTACAATAGCCAGGTGCACAAGACAATAGCTCTAGTGACAATGAACTCTATAAATAGCCTGGCTACTGGGTGTTTGTGGGGCATAAAAGACAATAGCCCAGTGCATACCCACAAACAAACTCAAGTTAAGAGGGTGCCTGTTAGCTCTGGTTCTAGTTGTTCTAGTTGTTTCCAGCACTCGGCAACGCTCTATTAACTGACTAGTCTGTATATATTGTGGTTACAGTGATCTTATGAGGTCTCATTCAACTAGTCAGCCTTTTTCAGAACATTATCGCCAAGCCGACCTTTCTATGCTGGCACTGAGGGTGGTCACTGCCAGGGTGCTTGTCGTCCTCAGTGGTTCTTTTACGTCCCAAATTGAGACGGGACCGACATTAACGTGATCTCCGAGTCACGAGGGATACACAGTCCCCAATGTTGAGAGCCAGGTTTTTACACCAAATATACCATACCTGCCCGGTTCGGGTTTCGAACTCAGGGCGCCGGCATGTCAGGCGGATGTGCTAACCACTACACTATCGCGCGCCCCCCTGGCTTTATATCTGTGTATAGAACAGTAAGAAATGTATTTCAAAGTGCTGCCTTTCAATGCTGCAATAATTTATTACTGAAAATTGGATAACAAATCCCATGTTGTGTAACCCGTGAATAATTTTGTGTGAATTGTTTTAAGAAGATTTAACAAAACTTAATAAGATTGCCACCCAGAGAATTAACTCTAGGTGGCAATCAGTCAACATGTCTGGCCTGTTTGTTAGGATGTAGTCAATTTCGTTCTTCGTTTCTCCATTTGGGCTTTTCCATGTCCGTCTCCTTCCTGCTTTCTTCTGGAACATGGTATTCATGATTTTGTACTTTCTTGATGTTGCCCATTCTACCAAGGTGTCGCCGCTTTCATTTCTCACACGTAAGCCAAATTTGCCTGTTGCTGTTTCCGAAATGTTTGTTCGTTTCCCTACTAGCGCATTAAACTTAAAGTCTACCAGCACTATCGTGTAGTGGGTTGGCCTTTCTAAGGTCTCATCCACGTTGTTGTAGAAGTTGTGTGTGTCTTCTGAGTATGATGTTGTTGGTGCATATACTTGTACTATCTTCAGTTTGTAGTGCTTTGTTATGTATAGAACAAGTTCTGCTACTCTGGGGTTGATGCTGTTAACCCTCCATTTTTTATGAGAAAGCCTACTCCAGCTTGGCCATTGTTGGCTGTGGAATGGTGTAGTAGGTGGCCACTTTGTAAAGTAGTGAAGCATGAGCTCAAAAGGATGTTATTGAAATGGTGCCCAGCTCTCCCAGGAGCCTCTGTCAAGTCACTGTCCACTTCCCACCTTCCGATATCTAACATAATAATAGTATTATTTAACACAATATTTGGGAGATGATTTAACTTATGTTAACTTATATAACTTTTACTACTATTTTTACATCTAAATTATGATAGATTTGCGTGAACATGTGTGTGCATAAACTTATTTGACATTTTTTATATTGCCTGTGAATCCCCTAAGGAACAATAAATTATTGTCATCGTTATTGTCACAGGGTTCTCACAAATGTAGCTACAGTGGTGCCCCCTGGTTGTAGGAGGAGGCGCGACTGGCGAAGGTGGAAGACAAAATGGATGCCTTGAGTCAGCAGAAGTCTAATCAGTTACTTGACCTTGGCAAGATGGAACAGGACGTGGAAGTAAGTACAGCACTCTGTCAAACATCTGCCAGCAGTTGTCAGAATGTTGTTGCGTTAAAAGGAGTCAGGTCTGTTCCTAGCCTTTCGTTTAATAGTTAATATCGTGTTCTTTAGACTACAATAACTAAGGTATACCACCCACTAAATTGTGATTAGTAATCCTGTCACAACGTTCACATTTTGGAATGTACGACTCCGGAGCATGTTTAAATAGTAAACAAAACGTCCAGTTTAAAAACAAGCCTTATTGGCAATATAAGCCAAGTTAATTACAATACCCTTTGATGTTCGACAATGTCCCATTTTCCCACATTCAACACAGCAGACTTCCTGTTACAAATTACTGCACTCGCTAATTCCGGGTAGAGGAATTGACTGACTCCCTTTATGTGTAGAGATGAGGTCAAGAGTCTCAAGCAGGGACTGCTCTACACGTACACACCTAATAATTCTAACCTACACTTTTCCTTAAATTTGCACAGATTGGCTACATAGTCCAGTACACTAGCTGTTGCTATGCCTGGCCAGATGCTCATTTGAAATAAGCCAATCACATTGAAAACAGATGATTCAACCTGTACAATAGACAAAGAAGCAGATGTGACTGTCATTATGTTCAAAGTGGTGTGCATTTGTGCTTTATGAGATTGTTTAGAAAATTATTCTTGTTGAGTGTTTGTTGGTTGTAATTGAGATAACCTGGGTTACACACTTTTATTAAACAAACTACGCATATTACGTAAACCGTTCGTATGCTTTAATGTCAATGAAGGTGATTGACGGTGAACTAAATGACTTGAGGGAGTTTCAGACTGTTTAGTTATTTCTTGATGACAAGGACTACTTGCTACTGCCCTGACCAGTCGAGTGAGAATTTTCAATATATGCGACTCTTACAGAGACACAAGCAGCAGACAAAGAAACGGGATGATCTGATACATTCCCTTGCCCAGGAATACCACTTTGTGGGTAAGACCAACTAATTGACTGACATTTCTAATAGGTCATGCCACATCAAATCACCGGATGGTCAAACACATTATGTCTTCTGATATCTTCAATTTTTTTACCAGACAATCCTCAAATACCCAAACAAACAAAACTAAAATGTTTGTTTCCTACTCCTTGTAGCTTCTGAGATAACATTGTTTTTGTGACCCCAATTATACCCATGTTTGCATTTAAATTACCAGGTACTGATATTATTGTAGATTAAATGATGCTATCCAGTTCTGGGAATCACTTGAAAGAATGCTTTGTTGAACGTTAAATAAGTTGTGGTTTATCTGGGTAAGTTGAGGAGGCAAATTTAAGAGAATTTTAAATGCAGTCATAATTAATTATTCATACGTTTATTTTAATTAATTCATTAGTAGTGTATTTATTTAATTATTTATTTATATCTTTATACATATATAGTTGATTTTATTTCATAGTAATTATTGCATATTTAGCACATTAGTATTTTAAATATGTATAATTATATATGGTTATATGTGTTATTAATGTCGAGCCCACATTTCTCTCTTATCACGTTAATAAATAAACGTCATTCATTTGGCCTTTTTTCATCACTATATTGGACTCTGTGTTGTTGCTTGCATAAATGGTTATATGTGTTATTAATTTAATTTCCATGACCTTTATACAGCATCCCAGAACATTTATTTGGATGTGGCGCTATATAAAAAAATGTACTATTATGATTATGACTGCTTACAAGGAGATGTTTTCTCCCGCAGGGTTTGAAGGTAGCCTGGGGGTGGAACGCATCAAGAGACTTGTGTCATTGCTCAATCAACGAGCAAAGACCTGCCTAGAGGACGCCACGGCCACCAAGGTTAGTTCCATCCTAGCTCACTACTGGAGTTGTTGCATCAGTTTGAAACATTTCAATATTTTTTATATTCTTATTTTGATGCAACTCCCAATGTACATTTATTTAGTTAGTTAGTTAACTACCAGTGGTACTTTATATTTTATACAAAATCATTATGTGATATAGTCTTAGATACTCTTTTTTTTATAGTATTTATATATTTATCCTTTAGTATATTAATTTATTGTTTGTAAACAGAGTCTAAGTTATTATTATTATTATGAATGGTGGTTTGGTCGTCACTTTGCTACAGTGGCACCACCTATCAAGTACAACCGACATTAGTCATCAGTTGATTCCAGTGGTTACTGGCTTTGGAAGCAGTTTTGGATCGCACAAAACTTAAGTTCCATACCATGTTATTTTTGGAGGAGCGGGACGTGTTAAGCAAATACAAAATTGTGTGTGTGGTGGCTTGGTTATTGCTGTATCATTGGGGAAATAAATTGACACAGTGGCGCAACCACCCGGGTGGAACAAATCATTGTACTTTGATGCTAACTGTGGGCAGCAAAATTGTGGTTTTGGTGGCTAGGTCATCTCAGTTGAATCTGATAGTTATTGGCACATGCGGATAGACACACACACACACACCCATATACACGCACACATGTGTGTGCATACGCACAGTAATATGCATGTAAATCACACATACATGGATACACTAATACAACACTAAGCAACAGTGACACATGCACACGCACGCACGCACGCACACTCGGTGGCTTGCTCACTCGTACTCACTCGCGCATGCACACACACACTCACCCTCACACACTCACACCACACACACACACACACACACACTCATACACACTCAATCACACTCGCGCTCGCACACGCGTGCTCGCACTCACGCTCACTTGCACACATTCACATGCACACACACAGACACACACACAGATACACACACACACACACACACACACATACACACACACACACACACACACACACACACACACATCCTCACGCACACACTCATACACACTCAATCACACTCGCGCTCGCACACGCGTGCTCGCACTCACACTCACTTGCACACATTCACATGCACGCACACAGACACACACACACACACACACACACACACACACACACACACACACACACACACACACACACACACACACACACACACACACACACACACACACACACACACACACACACACACACATTCTCACGCACACACTCATACACACTCAATCACGCACACGCGTGCTCGCACTCACGCTCACTTGCACACATTTAAATGCACGTACACACACACACACACACACACACACACACACACACACACACACACACACACACACACACACACACACACACACACACACACACACATCCTCACGGATGCACACACACGCATATGTGCACACGCGCACACACACACACACACACACACAGATACACACACTCATCCTAACGGATGCACACACATGCGCACACGCGCATATGCGCACATGCACACACACACACACACACACACACGCACACGCACACACACACTCACTAACTCATCCTGACTGATGCAGTTGAAGTATGAGAGAGAGGAGACGGAGCTACAGGACCGTATAGATGGGGAGAGGAGCCAGAAAACAGCGCTGGAGACAAGCAAGACGATGAAGAACAACACCCTTGTTAGTACCAGTTGTCCCTTCGCCTCCCGTAGCTCCCTGGCCGTAGTGTAAACACGATGTAACGCATCCACAACAACGGTAGCTGTTCCTGCAACAACAAAAACTCCAAATATCTATATAGGAATATTCTTCAGTTATCTGGCAATACTAGATGCCACTTAGCAACTAACCAAGGGCAGATATTATCACCGTTACCGTACTTTGTGTTCAACTTGTTCCTTCTGACTATTTCATTTTTGCTGTTGCCAATTAAAGCATTGCATGCAGCTGATGATAATTATTGCTTCCCAGTAAATTAAACATGACATTAGTGAGTGAGTGACATTATTCAGTAAAAATTATATACATGCAACAAGTACAAAAAACAGTCATATATATGTATAATGTTATAATCAAGGATAACATGAAAGCACACAAAAGTACACTTATTTCCAATGTTGTCCTACAAAATAATTAATAAATATTGATAATAAAAACTGTATTAAATTTAAAAATATATAATAAATAAAACAATATATAGATATTCTCAAAGAAGATATGAAAATAAAAAAATGTGAGTATTGTAATAAAACATGTAAACTAGTTAGACATTGTAATTATCCTACACACAAGTTGTAGGCCTCATCTAAAGTGTGTCCTAAACACAACTGTTGTATCAAGCAGAAACTATTTTTGTTGTAGTTGACCTTGTGACCTTATTTGTTATTTCATCTTCAGAAACAGAATGTTGTTGAGATGAGAAACATAAAACAGGAGTTGAATGCAGCCGAAGTATCGGACCAGAAACTGTATGACGTAGTGCGAGAGATACGTACCACCGTAAGTAGCTACAAACTCACCTATCAGATATGTGATATGTTTGTTTGTAGTAATAATGAGAATCTCACCAATAAAATATGTGGTATATCAAATTCGTTCTATCCTGATTGGCGTACAACCCCTTTTTTAGCAGTGTCTGACGCCGTGACAGTGATCTTTAAAACCAACCCTGACTGTTGAATCCATCATTGTGATTTTGTTTCTACTAATGTCACACTAGATTCAAAGATCAGTAAAAAAAAAAGAAAACCTCCTAAATGGTCAAACTTGACAGTGTTCTAGTGCCCTGTTATTCATAAGTGGTGCATTAGTCACTTGCCAGTCACGTCTGCTGAGAGGGCTGTACCCAGAAACACAAGAAAATGGGTGCACACCCCTGTACGCTTATTGGAATGCAAAATTTGATTTTTGCGTTAAGCTTACTGTATACGTAATAGAACGAATATGTATGTGCAGTTTAAATATCTCGGAAACAAAACTAAACACATATAAACTGAATGCCGATTTTGTGAAAACTTAAATTGTTGAGTTTGTTCATTGGTTTCTGTTTCCAGGAGGACGAACTGAAAAATACCGAGGAGTCAGTTGACCTTGACACTCTGAGGTCACAGGTCACGACCCAGCAGAAAGAGAAAGAAACTAGACGTCGCAAGGAAGAGGCTTGAGTAAGTTCTGTGAAGATTAACTTCTCTTGTTTATAAAGTTAATCTGTTGTTATGTTACTTGAAGACATTCCAGAAAGAATATCATGTGTATATCTAACTATCTTCTTCTAAATGACATGTCTCTCACAGGCATTGATGATCTTGACCCTCTAAACTGCACGGTCGTTTGAAGTTTGAAGCAATTCTGTTGTGCTCCTTCCACACCATGTTAACATAGTATTGCATATTTGATCCTCTAGCATCATGTGGATCTTTATCCTTCAAGGATCTCTGTTGTTACTATATGTTCTAACTTTCCCATTGTATCACCTATAAATCTTGCTTGTTGTCTTCTAATTTTGTTAATGACCTTTCTTTTTGATTTGATTGTCATTTGGATGACTTCATTTCTTTTCTTCTCAGTCCATGAGACTGGCAGCATTCTTCTTAAAAACAAAATTTCAGCGGTTTCTACGTCTGACTATAATTGTGCGTTAATGGTTTACTTCTATTAATTTAGGAAAAGTAACTCCATAATTTTTACCAAATTCCTCGTGGGTTAAGGGTTCTTACCGGACATTAAACGGAAGTGAATCGATTGTTCTTAACATAATATGTAACTTACATCAATCATAGAAACCATGCGCACTGCAAAAACTGCTAAAATGTACATCATGTCAAACGTCTGGTAGGAATACTTTGGGAAACCATCTTCGATGACTGAGTAAGTAGCGCCATCTAGAGGAAGGGCATTGTATTCGGAGGATGGGCATTTTTACTATTACATTTAATAAAACTGAAAATGATTAATAAAAAAAATGAAAAGAAAGACATTAAAAATTGTAAACATATTAAATGTACACAATCTGTAATGTAGTTTGTGAGTGGTGACGTCCTTTTATTACATGTGACACCTGACAATTTGGATGCAGTGGCACCCCCGTCTTTCGTGGGGTTTGATGCCCCTGTATTTACACTTACTGATTATTGCACAGGGTACAGTGATTTTCTTTCACACCCTTTCAGTGCAGCTATGTAGTGACACCCAACAATTTGAAGGGAGTGACAACTCCATCATTTGTGGGTTGTGACACCCCCCATTTTGCATGTTGTAGTGATGAGATGAATCAGATGAGCCTGGAGTCGACTGTACAAACTCAGCTGAGTGTGTACCGCAAAGACAAGACGGCTAAGGAGGAACACATACGGTGACTGTGAGTCAGCACACATTTCTATCTAAACCCTTTAGACTTCGAATGGCCGAAAGCGGCCAGGCACCGGTTTCCTTGAGCGGCTGCAAACGGCCTCAAACTTTTCATAACTTTGACAACACGTGGAGGTGGCGTCCTCTTAGGGATACTTATGCAACTTGTTTCACTGAATTCTTCAATTTCTTGGGTATTTTTATTGGAAGTTTTTGAATGAGCGCTGTTTGAAAAAAATCAGCTGACAAAAAGTTCCCAGATATGCACTGCCTTCTATGTAAACACTCCCAGACACGGCGTAATGTGTTTTGCACATATAATTTAAAAGGTGATTAGTATAGTTAGCACCGTCTTGTGTGGAATTCAATTGTCTTTAAGATATACACAACTTGCAATGTTAGGAAAGGAATTACAAGAAACGTAAATGCAAAAAGCTAGGTGATTTTATTCACGCACTGGATTCGCTAGGTGATTTTTATGCACCCACTGCAAGGGTTCGCAGCGCGTTTCATAAACTGACGTAGGTTTTAAAGGGAAACAAAAGGGACACCTAAGTGAGTTAATACAATATAACCATTTGCAACTACAGTCAACATTTTAAAGTCGGTGGCTAACTCGGAATGAGGTCTCAAAGTGGAAGACGAAACGTCAGCTCATTTACTGGTTTCTCGTACTGTCTTCGCCTTAAATGCAGAGTTACACCATGCACCATACAGACGTAACATTTTTACAAGTTATAGCGACAGAGTAAATTCAGCGATTTTTTATTTTGTAAACTGCTTTACTACGAATGACCCTAAGCGGATGTTTTCCATACTTTGCCTGAGAAGCTGTACATCATCGAGCACACATCTCTGGCTCGTATCCAGTCTGAGAAAATTGTGTTTAGCTATTACCATGAATAACATGTACCCAGACTTTACATATGTACCCAGACTTTATACATGTACCCAGACTTTACATATGTACCCAGACTTTATATATGTACCCAGACTTTACATGTGTACCCAGACTTTACATGTGTACCCAGACTTTACATGTGTACCCAGACTTTACATGTGTACCCAGACTTTACATGTGTACCCAGACTTTATATGTGTACCCACACTTTACATGTGTACCCACACTTTACATGTGTACCCAGACTTTACATGTGTACCCACACTTTACATGTGTACCCAGACTTTACATATGTACCCAGACTTTACATGTGTACCCAGACTTTACATGTGTACCCAGACCTTATGTACAAAATGAAGGGGAAAATGTGTATTATAGAAGGGAACTTATGGTATGTATTTTTGCAGGAAGGCGAAGAATAAAGAATCATTTCTGCATCTACTTGGGGACGTGTCTGAGGGCAATCTCCGTCACAGTCTTGATGACTACATTGGGTGAGTATCACATGCAATGTTTCAACCTGCGAAAATAGTCATCCCTTCAACAAAATTAATTAAAACGAGCTAATATCCATCCATCATCTTGTTGTGGTGATGGCAAAATAGTTTTTGCATGATTCTGGCATTATTATTACTTGTTTTTGTCAACATGACTGTGCACCCCTCTTGTTGTGCTGTTGCTAGGCGACAGTCGCGGATACTGAGGGAGACAACAGAGAAACTGAAGAACTTGACAAAGCGTCTTGCCCAGGTCGAGACAGACCAAGCCAATCAGATGTGAGTTGTTCATTTCAAATATTATTTATATGGATTATTTCAGTTATCAGTCCTGTTACTGGGTCGACTGGACCTGTTGGAATCTAAATAAATACACTGCAATACAAAAATTACAATACCCTCTTAAAAATTTTCACCATACGTGATATACTAGCTCCATCCACCAACTGTTGAAACGACACTCTCTTTCTGAGATTTTGTGGGTGGTAGGACTGCTGGAGTTAAGGCCAGACACCCCAGGTGAAATGGTGTTTTTTAACAAAAAATACTGAAAATGGTTTTCTGCCAGATTATTATACCTTTGTATGCATACTATCAATAAAGTTAACTTCTATGGCAATTACATACCTCTAAGTGAGTTTTAATCATGGATCAAGCATGTCGATATCATGTAATGAAATCCATTATGCAATCTTTGACAGCCATTTTCTCAAAAAAAAATTTCTTCAAATTTCTGCATTTG
The DNA here is from genome assembly GCA_963995525.1 of Escarpia spicata. Classification (NCBI taxonomy): domain Eukaryota; kingdom Metazoa; phylum Annelida; class Polychaeta; order Sabellida; family Siboglinidae; genus Escarpia; species Escarpia spicata. Next base: position 65,560,685 of record OZ023211.1, read on the forward strand.
GAAACGGGATATCTCTTGGAATAATTATGCTATGTAAATAAAGTTTTCAGTGTTGCATTCAGCATATTCTACTGTGTGCAATGATCAGACACTTTTTTTTAAATCATGAATAGTTTGAAAGATATAGCCATATCTGTTACAAAAAACAAGATTTTTTTTCGTATTTTACCAAAAAAAACAACAACAACAACACAACATTTCAAAAAATGCTCTGATCATTGCACAATAGACTCTGTAGAGAACATGGATTGGCAAGAATTATACCTATATATGGATTCAATAAAAAGTGGCAGCTTTTCCAAATTTGCCAATATTTGCTCAAAATGGCGGCCATTTTGTTTGTTACCATGGAAACGGGGGTCTGGCTGAAAAAAGATCAATATATATTTTACTCAGTAGGACCCATTTCATGCATTGGGCAGAAAAAATTGATCTGTTTGCACAAATTAAAAAATAATCCTTTCTACCTGCCGTGTCTGGCCTTAAATTCGCAAGTATACAAAGGCATGCACAGATTTCAGACTGACAATCAGCTTGAGAAAGACTAACATCATGGGGAAGGATGTAGTCACTCTCCCAGCCATCACTGTGAGCTAGAGGTCGTCCACCTCTTCACCTACCTGGGGTCAACCATTGCCAACAACCACTCCTTAGAAGCAGAAATCTGCAGAAGGATTGAGAGAGCCGCCTCAGCATTCGCCCGGCGTACAAAGAGAGTCTGGAACAACAAAATGCTGATGGAGCACACAAAGGTGACAATGTACAATGCCTGCGTGCCGAGTACACTTCTGTACGGCAGTACCGATTCCCAGTACAGAGGTCCTCTCATGTGCCAAGTCTGTGAGCCTGGTGACCCTGCTCAGGCAATGCCGCCTTTGCTGGCTCGGCCATGTATATCGGATGGAAGACTTCCAAAAGACATCCTCTACGGAGAGCTGGCCACTGGAAAGAGAGCTGCAGGATGTCCCCATCTGTGCTTCAAGGACGTATGCAAGTGAGACTTGAAGGCACTAGACGTGGATGTTGAGAATTTGGAGGAGCTTGCAGGAGACCGATCCACATGGGGGCAGGAATTACACAGGGGTCTCAAAAGAGGAGAGGAAAGGAGCTTAAACAGATGCACCACTGTTTTGTCAACTAAACATATCATTATTCAATATGTATTTGTTTGTAGCCCTCTGTCATGTGATGAAGACAGTGTGGAGGACGACAATGGTGATTCATGGCTACCATCACAATGCACGGAGGATGCTTCATACGAGCTTGACATCAGTGTCACTGAAAGGTACACATTACTTTTAGCCAATGTAACATGGAAGAAAATGGGAAATTAGAAGAAATTAAATTTAGCATGAGTGAAGTTGCACAATACTGGGCCAAATTGTGGTGTCCTGTAACTTACTCCATAACCAGCTTCATTGTGGACAGTTCCTGTTGATAACGTTTGGCCTGTATCTTAGGCCCATGAAGAAAGAAGAGACACGAAAACACATCCTGCCTGTGTATTGTTGTTGTTTGAAAAGAAATTGTGGTTGTGGTGGATAATGTAAGTTATAGTGACTGTAACTTACGTTATCCACCATTTCAGGTCCGGAGTCTGATTATTCTTAACATTTTAAAAGTCTTGGTTGGTCATCATCGAATAATAAAGATTAAAACACACAGGGAAGCAACATTAATCAGAAATTTATCAGATGAAATTACTTATTGCAGCTTCTCGGTTTTTTATGTATATCTATAACAATACTGCTAATGTTGTATATGCCGAAATATGGGCTCTGTCATTCAGAGGTACAGGAGACTAGTATGGGCTCAGTCACAGGCCTGGCCTTGGGATGAGCCCACATTTCTCTCTCTTTAACTTAATCTCTTTAATAAGCGTCATTCATTTGGCCTTATTTCATCACTATTCACGACTTGTGTTGGTGCTTGCATAAAATTACTTATTGCAGCTTCCTGGTATACCGGACACGGTCCTTCTGGCAGCGATTGATTATCAGAGTCACAAAGATTTACCATTGAAAAGAAATCGAAAGGGACACACTGTGTAAGTATGCAGGTACACATTAAGTATACATGTAACAACATGAACATGTAAATATCTTTTATGCATTATAATAACAACTTTGTCATTCCATTATAGGGATAATTATTGATTGGATTTATTTATGTTGGTGACAACTCTAACAATCAATGCCTATGATCGAGCAAGTAATGTATGAGAAGAGTTTTTTTTTAGAAATTAAAGGTATTTATTACATTGCAATACATAAACAATACAAAGCACAATAATAATAGCACATGTACATTAAGCATATATATGTAATATTTAAAATAACTTTTTATTTTTCAATAATTCAGCTATTGACATAAAATGTTTATATGCTGACGTATTGCACATGAAAAAATTACTTTTAATATTTACATGTTTAGAAATATTTACATGTTGAATAAAAAAAATTTGTTTGGCAAATGCCATACTGTGTAATAATGCAAGTTCATGACACGTCATTAAGTTTGTCTATTAATCTACAGCTACCTCAAAGTCTACAACGGGGAAAGAAGTGGACTATTATCCTGAGCGAGAACTGAAACAGTATGTGTACATAGTGTCCCTTCAGGAGAAGATCGTCCGAGCATGCACTGATGATCCACTACCAAAACGCAGGATGCGTGAACTTAAACCTGATGACTCACGCAACATTGCACCAACACTAGCAGCAGTGCCTGCGCCACCAACAGCCGATCTAGTGGCAAGGCATCAAACCCGATTTGGAAAAAAGAAATATGCCTAAGATGGAAATTGTCGATGAGTAACCTACATGTGAAGTAACATTTATTTTTTTAATAACAAACTATTATCGATTAATTTAACAATTACCATGGTTACCTGATGATGTGTGGTTATATAAAGTTTACACACTTTATTCTTGACAAATGATGATTTCAACCTAACGTATGAACTTTGAAACCAGAGTACTGTCCACGTGCACTTGGAAATGTCTGCCTAATTTTCCACACCCAACAGCTCGTAATAACATGTCGGTTCCCTGTTCCCAGTTTGCCATGTTGCCAGAAAACAAACTGGTGGTAGGCAGAATGTCACATGGCATCATTGTCTCCTCGTGCTGGCACGCTAAACAAATCTGCTCTGTAGCGTCCCACCATTGTCAAATCTGTGGGGTCGAGTATGAGTAAGTCCACTTCCTAAAAAGAAATGTATACGCCAGTACATTCAAACTGTAGCAGTTGCATTGAAATGAAACATGATTATGTATGTGTGCATTGGAATGAAACATGATTATGTATGTGTGATTAAGTTTTTTGAGTAAAACTTAGTTTGTGGTCTGATTTGGACTTTCAGACGCAGAATTTATATTTTTGGATTTGCGCAGAAAACCCAGTGCATCAGCATTTTCCATTCCTGCGAAATTATGTCGTAATGCTGATGTTTCTGTGTATTATCATTGGGATTAACAAGGTTCCAAAGGATGTGTTATCCATCTGTTTATTGTAATGGTTAGACCTACTGATATGTATTTAGGTCGTAGGTCAAACGGGTGCCAGACGTTTTGGTAAAGGACACTTTGGGCAACAGACATTTTGGAAACAGGACATTTTGGTAACCACACATTTTGTAATAGGACATTGCGGTAAGACCAACAAAATTAATAATCTTTACAGTGTGTACCTCTTTTCACAAAACTTTAGAATACCAGGCGCCAATAGTGGCTAATAATAATGTTTTAATTTGAATGAATGTGAACTATGGTTTTATTAAGTAAAAATGCATTCCATCCAAAGTAACACAAATATTCAGTATAAAGATTCTGATGCTGCAGGTTCAGGGCAGTGGATTTTCTGGTAGCAAGTCTGTGTACACACTACCATGGCACGACTTGCTCGCACGACATACATGTGCAGCGCCACTGTATCACACCATTTGTCTGTTTCCTTCGTATAAGCATAGCCATTCCACAAAAGCTTAGCTTTCCCCTTGTTGTCGACATTACCTTATGTGTGTCTGGATATCAATGTGTGCAGCGAGCCACTGATTGGCTGTAGCAATTGAGCACTCTAACCAGTCCCCTCTAACCCATGGATTTAAATAACCATGACTGACTGACTGCTGTTGCCTGGGAAGCCATGTTCCCTTCCCCTGCCTTGAAAGTTCATCAAATAAGCACTAACTAACACTATATCTGACTGCTGGTGGGGAGCCAAGCCCACTGTCTGGAAAAGTGACCAATCTAATTTCTAAATGGTTTAGTTGATTGGCACCACTGGCATGGCAGACTGAACAGGTTTTAACTCATCAATAGATTTTATTACTTTACAGATTTACTTTATCATGTGTAATTAGTCCTTTGGGCCGAATGTTCGTTGCACTATTGCCATCACTCTGCGTCTGCCGTTAGCTGCCGTATCTCAGAAAACCCCAAAAACTGGTCAATTTTCACAATTTGCCTATTTTTTAAAAAACTCTTCAATAACTTTTTCTCAAATTTTGCATAGACATTTCATGTGGTAGTTCCACTATACACAAGCAATCTGTATTTGACTGAATTATTCTAAGGGCACCAAAAGTCCCCTAAAATTATAAATTTGCTAACTAAATTGTTTATAGCAGGGAGAACAGCCTGGAGCTCTATTGACTGATTGACACTTTCTTAAACAACCTTTAACTGTGCTACATGCGAGATTGCAGCTCACAAACTCTCCTGCAAGGTTTCTACAACCACTGGATATCAGCCTAAATAATAATTGGGTTCAAATTGTACAGTATTTTTAATAACACATTAACTAATATATACAATCTTCATGAAACGATCTACTTGAATATTTTATTTCCAGGTGTTTCTTCACTGGCATGTATGTAGTCTCCACTAAACATGTCAATATTTTACTTCCATCATAACCCTTAATGATCTGTAACTATGATTCACCAAAAACCATTCCATTAATAATTAAAAACACAATATAGTGCAAAGGACTTTTAAGTTCAACAAATCTGACAAAACGTTCCATATGCATAATAATAAATTAACAAAATGTACTGTCTATTACAAACATGTATATAATGATCTATACAAGACACTTTTAAAAATGACCATATAATTTGGATTATTTTTCAGTAGTTTTACCGAAATGTCCTATTACGGAAATGTTTGATTACCAATATGTCCTGTTACCGAAATGTCCTGTTAACAAAATATCTGTTGCCCAACTGTCCATGGCCAAAGTGTCCTTTACCAAAACGTCATGGATTCAGGCCAAACACACATATATGATGACTTTGTTTGCAAAAAATATATACTGTATAGGTAGTAACAAATCTGTAATTTCATAAAATGGTGTTACAAATCGTACAGGGGTGTATGGCAGGAAGAAGGAGGTCAGTAATACAAATTTGTGGGAATTAGACATGGTTTGTTGGATGACATGATGATCCCAAAAGATGTGGGATAGAGAGATTCACACCCTTGTCACACCACCCTCATATCTTTAAAAGTACACATCTCACCGGTCGCAGGCTGATGCATTTGTCTGGGTGCATGTTGCAGCACAGCCATTCTACATCACGCCCTCTCCCCACACCCCTTTCTCTTGCTGCACCCTGTCGTCTAACTGCCCCTCTTCCACTGCAGCTGTTTCCCCGGAACCATTCAAATTTAGGATAAACAGATAATGACATTATGATATTTGTGTATATATATATAACAATAACATTTATTATGTGTACTTAGTCAGGCATGAGATTCTTCCGTGGAAACGTGGATTTCCGCGGTTCATGAACTAGATTTTGCCGTTTCTGTGATTCGTCCAAATCCGAAAAATTTGTTTTTAATGTGGGGGTGTTGTGACTTGGCAAACATTGACAATAAAAATTATAAATTTTTTGATCGTCGTCCTTTTTCAAAAGCAAGCCGCATTCTGAATGGCCAGAAACTACGAATCACGGCCCAGCTTACAACCCGTGCATGAGTTTTGGCGGCAGATCGTTTGCGGCTGTGTGTTGTTTTCGAAGTTCACAGTCGCATTCAGTCGAAACAAAGCATGAGCTACGGTCTACAGTAAGTTGTCCGCTCTTATTTCAAACGTTCTTGTATGAATCAATTACTTGAATTAACATAGCAATCGAGTGGTTTTAAGATTGTAATTTAAATAAATATTAGATCGTTTAGCCTGCCAAGCAAGGCATTGTAATATGCATTTGTTTACAAAAAAACCTGTAGGCTGTACGAATGTCAATAACATATTTGTACTTACAACCATACAAATTTGTGTTTTGTGGAGTTTCTCAAAATGAAATATAATGCCATTTTAGTGTGATTTTTGACATATTTTTTAATTGTCTTTAAACACATTTAAATATCACTAATCAACCTAAAAAATTAATTCTTTTGGGTCTGGAGTATTGTTTAATGTGTTAGGCATTGTCTGAGATAAAAATGTTACTTTATCTTCAAAACATTTATTAATTTGATTTAAATCAAAACAAGCATGTCATAGGCAATCCTACTACCTTAACTGAGAAAAAAATATTTTAAACACTTCTATCTGATTTCCTCTCAATCTCCTGGTCTCTAAAGCTCGAGAACCCAAAGTAGTAGAACCATAAATGAGACCACTTTTTAGGGGTTTTCGAGAATGGCTAATCCATTTCCTGTTTTAATTTGTCTATTATAGGTTGAGGTCGCGTGATAAGGTCGCATTCAAGGTAATTTTGTGCCAAATGTGGACATTTCAAGCCTATAACGTATGTTCACCATCTTGGTGTCCTGTTCCATCTAAACATTGCCTTAGACTATAGATGCATTTGAAATGACTATTTGGGATAAAAGTCACTTCAGTCAAGGTAAAGGTCCAATTTGCTCATAAATGCACACAAACCTACATATCTGTTGATGATTTGATTGATCTTACTGTGTGAACACGGGTATATTTTTGTTCACTGCTCCTCGCCTCATCTAAAGTGTAGTTATAGGATGTGATGTGTATTGGAATCTGCTGCGCATTGCTAGGTTTACGTAGAGAAAGAGATTCACGGAATAAAGGTGGAAAATGGCAATGCCCTTTAATTACATGTAGTCAATAGTAATGTAAATGGTAAAGATAAGACAATGGGCATTGCCGTCGACCTAGATAGCAAAAGGCAATTTCCCTTACAAGCGTAGATGAGTTGTACATATCTGTCGATGGGGAATGCCAATAATTAACTAAGCGGAATAAATGTGGGGTCCAGAAACCACCATCCAGAACAATAGGGCGACTAAGCTGGAGTAGTTGGGTGGGTACAACAGAAAACGGGCTGACGAGAGCAAACAAACTTTCTCTGTGACAGAGGAATTTAGACTGAGTTTCCCCAGTTCAGATACTGGGCAGTGAGTGAGTTATTCCCTTATTGGGATATAGGCTCTCTGTGACCTGTCTGCGACCCCCTCTGTTGTATTCCCACGGGATAGCTGTATCCAGCTTAGTGCAGAGGCAACATCAATGGTGTCATTGTCCAGATGTGTCTAGCCAATGTTTATTTCTCAGTGCTGCGAGTAAAATATATTTAATTCATGCTGGATTAAACACTTATTTTTATTATAATGTTGGAACCGATACTGAAAGGCAAAATGGAGGTCATATAATGAAGGTCAAGATGAATGTCATCATTTAGTATAGAAACTTGTGATTATGTTCAACTGGGAATGTAACCCAGTCCATGGTAATGATGCTATTATTCTAGAAATAGCAATGATATGTCAATTAGGTACACAAATTCAATGATATTTTGTTTTAATCGTTATTGTGAACATATCTTTATGCAAGCAACAACACGGAGACTAATATAGATATGAAAAAGGCCAAATGGATGACATTTGTTTATTATGGGGAACCAGTGTATAAGCCTTTTTGGCACACTGTAATATTTAAATGAAAGAAATGTGGACTCTACAACCCAATGCCAGGCCTGTGACTGAGCCCATACTAGTCTCCTGAGCATCAGGCTGTTGGAGCCCACATTTCAACATATAAAGCAGCAGCGATATTCCTAGAACAATTGAAAGGAATGACATGTAATCACAGCAGAGTTTGTTATGTGTAGTGTTAATTTTAAAGAAAACATGATTAACTAAAAACTGTCTTTCTGAATACTACGTTATCTGCAGCCAAAAACACTAAATTTAAAATTATAACAATCCCAAATATCCGCCACAGGTCACCGAACATGTGACCCCCCACATAAACAAACCAGGCCTAACCGATAAGCAACAGCTGACACAATTGACACAATGGATGCTGGGGCAGCTCCACTAGAATGCAGATGTGCTATAAAGAGTAACATTGTCGACACTGAAGCATTAAACAAACCAAACTTTGCCATCATTGTTTAGGCAGCTACCCTCGCTCTTGCACAATGCCATGCAATGAAGGTCTGCCCTGCAGCACTTGCAATTGCCCTGGCACGTTTCATGCAGCCACTATGTAGGAGGAGAGCACAAGCCATACTTGCGTCGGCGAGAGTGGTCCAGAAAGGAAGCCATTGCTTGCTGCACTCATCCTGTTCCCATCCCTATTAACCAAAGACAGGGATTGAAACAGGCTTGGAAGAAGTACCTCTTAATATGCTCGAAGAGAGAGGCCTGGGTCGGCGACGACTGCCATTGGAGAAGAGATGATGCCTTGCATTGTTGACTGTTGCAGAACGACACGTCTTACTAATGAGCACAACAAATCGCTCAATGCACTGCATGTGAACTGACTGAAGGATTACGGTTCTGCAGTCACTGAGATCATCGTCTCTCTAAGGCCAGGTGTACTGTTCCATGCAGTCCACTAAACAAAAGTTGACAATAATGTGTCATAAGTTGTTATGATATGTTAGTGTAAGGGGGCGACAGGATAGGGTTATTTCTGCAAGACTTCCCGAATGTTATGTGATTTATATGTCTCGCTCTTCCTCTCCATCCCTCTTTCACTCTCTCTCTTTCTCTCTCTCTCTCTCCCTCCCTCTCCCTCCCTCTGTCTCCCTCCCTCTCTGTCTCTCTTTTCCCTCTCGCCCCTCTCTCCCCCTTCTGTCTCTCTCCCCCTGTGTCTCTCTCCCCCTCTGTCTCTCTCCCCCTCTCTGCCTCTCTCTCCCTCGATCTCCTTCTCTCACCCTTGATCTTCCTCTCCCCGTGTCTGCTTTCTCTGTGTCACTCTCTCCCCCTCTCACCCTGTCTCTATGGCTGATGTCTGTCTTGAGAGACTGTGTCATCTACTGTTCCTTGTTGTGACTACTCAACTAATGTTTATTTGCTTGTTGTAGAATGTGCGGCTGACAGCTCCAAGTGTTCTGTGGCGAACCAGTGTGACAGCGACTCTTGTAACTCACCCTAGTCTATGACAGTACTTCAAAGACATGTAAAGGTATGTACTGCATTCTACAGTGTTTGATATTAATACACATTCAAGTTCAACATTGGTTATTTGTTGTGCTGGTGGTGTAACGTCAAAGACAAGTGTAAATATTGCAGTCTGTGTGAGAGCAATAGACAGACAACAATGTTCACACTGAGAATCAGGCAGATGTGTCTAAAGATGAGATTCTACTCCCACGGTTAAGTCATACCAGAATAATTTTTGACACTTTAAACATACCTAACCCTAGAAGTTCTTACAACATGACAAGGAAAATACATAATTTATACCTGCCAACTTTTTGTTGAAATCCGGGAGATTCCTCAGGGGTTCAGCACGCTTCCTATATATCTCGGATCTTGGCATTGGAAGATGGGGGGCTGTTGGAGATTTTTTGCTGGAAATTCAGTGGTTCACCACGTCTCGACACATCTCCCATGGTGTCACACTATTTCGTAGAGGGGGGGGGTGCTGTTGGAGATTTTGAGAGAAAAGCCAGTAGATTTGCCTATATTTCGGGAGACTCCCAGATTTCAAGGGAGAGTTGGCAGGTATACTAATTTATTAGCTTAGCTGTATAAATCCAAGCAGCATAAGGGATAGCAAATCTTTGCTGCCTGACCTAATATATTGATGTTAAAATACGGGAATGTTTATTTCATATTGGTCTGAAGAAATTGTTGTCAACATCTTCACAGCACAGATCAATGTCTCGTAGTTGTCTTGCACATTCTTGTGCACAGCAGTTTGTCCCATCCTCCAATCATTTGCACCTAAATTTAATGCACATTTTGTACACAAAATATTAGTTTTGACATAATGTTGAACACTGAAAATGGACCCAACCTTAAATGTCCAACACTACGCCTCTTAAAATGCTGTGCATTTTATGCTGAGCCCATCCCAAATTCTTGCATCCCACCCGCCTCGATAGATTATATTTTTTATAACTGGCCTATAGTCAGGGGGCTTAATCATATAATTGTTCACATCATTCCACAAGCACCATTTTTGGACCAGCGTTAGATATGGCCATAACATTTCATTTTTTCGCGGGAGCCAAGCTGGGCACCCTATGTGACAGTCATATTGGACAAAACCAAGATGGCCACTGTCCGGAGTAAGGTTGTGCAATAACTCGAGAACCAAAAGTAGTAGAACCATAAATGAGACAACTTTTTAGAGGTTTTCGAGAATTTTTTTATTTTGTGCCAAATACGGACATTTAAAGCCAATAATGTACTATAACATATGTTCACCATCTTGGTGTCCTGTTCCATCTAAATATTGCCTTAGACTATAGATGCATTTTAAATGAATATTTGGGGTAAAAGTCACTTTAGTCAAGGCAAAGGTCCAATTTGCTCATAAATGCATAAAAACCTATGTATCTGTTGATGATTCGAATGATCTTACTGTGTGAACAGGGCTGTATTTTTTATTATAATGTTCGAACCGATACTGAAAGGCGAAATGGAGTTGATATAATGTCAAGGTCAAGATCAATGTCATCATTTATTATAGAAACTTCTGATTATGTACTACTACAAGTGGGAATGTAACCCAAATGATACTATTATTCTAGAAATAGCAATGGGGTCATTCCATGTCCAATCAATCACTCAAAACATCGCCCGACTCCAATTTTGATTAAATTTAGTACAGTTGTTGGCTCATACAAGAATATCAAAATAAAAAATATTAAAAAATGTAGGTCAAGTATTATTGGAGACATTGGTCACTGAACTTTGACCCGATTCACATAGTGACCGTTACATTGATGCCTATAACGGTGCTATTAATAAAGCTAGAAAAGCAAGTAATACATAATTCGAAAGCCAATAAACAGGCACACATGGGTATTGTAAAATAAAAAATATGTAAATAAAAATAATATATTTTTCATAATTTGACCTTTAACCTCAGATACCAAAAAATGTATCCTCCCATTTTTTTTATTTTTTACAGTATCATATATTATTGCAGAAGAGTTGATGAAAATATCAGAGTGGGCAAATAATAATGTTCAGAGATACATTCAATTGAGTACACCCGGGTGACTTACCTTTGGTCTATACATCAGTGGATGCAACATGGAATTTCATTAGTTCACCTTTTTTAAATCACTTGACAAGCTGCTAAAGGGTACCTTATAATGAAATGAGTATATACTCACATGCTGTAGTCTCTCTCTTAACATATTCTACTTCTTTGCAGGGCCTCGTATATTTTCTTTGTGTCCTCTGGATAGTTTGCAGGTCCGACCAGTGTTTGTTGTCGGGTGAATATGCATTGGAATATCACTCACACTCACATGAAGAGTGTCATTGTGTCGTGGGTAGCAATATGACGGTGATGGTCCATGTGGGTGTTGACTACACTTGCTTATTTTGCTGCTTGAACCGAGCACATCAGCATCATTCAGTCATAAAGTACTTCATACTGGTGATGATAATGAGTAAGACAATCCAATAGACAATATATAATATCACTGTGCGCAGGCCTACGTGCTGATTAATGCGACATTTGTATGCAAAAGTGTACTTTGAAGGCTTCTATGTAGACTGAATCAAAAATGGCACCGATTTTATCGTGGTTTTCAGTGACATCAAACAGATTCTTGACTTGCCCATACCATATGCAGCCATCAAATTTATACTACATTTTGAATATAAATAATTGTGATATTCTATGTCTACGGGAGCTCATGCTTACTAAACAAGATTGTCATTTACTCAACACCTGCCATGATAGTTATGCTGGGTACTGTGTGTCTCCTGTAGACACCTCAAGTGCTATTTTATCAGCGAGGCCAAATGGTGGGGTAGCATTTTTATTGAAATGCTCCATTGATAAAGATTTGCGGCATAAAAATATGTTGGGACAAGAAAGAGTATGATTTATTAAATGTATACTTACCGTACGAATGTGAAGAAAACTGGGACATGTTTAATGCTTATATGTCTAAAATTGCTGTATATATTGGTAATATTAATAGCTTGTGTATAACAATTGTCGGTGATTTTAATGCGGATATTTCTAAGAAATAATTTTTGGAGAAGTCTTTCTTGATTTCTGCAGAGAATTCATTGTCTGTATGTGATGAGGACACTCTCCCGACAGATACATATGTTAGTTCTGCTTGAGGAACTACGTCATGGCTAGACCATGTTATATGCACTGCTGATGCAGGTGATTGCATAACTAGAATGTCGATACTTTGTGACTGTACTAATTCTGATCATCATCCCCATTGACAGTGCTATTGTACCAGCATATGTTATACATATACATACAAGTTACACATTGGGACACCTTACATCCACATGATATTGACTCGTATAGAGAATGCACGTATGTTGAACTGTCTAAACTGAATGTTCCATCCAGTGTTAAATGCAATAATCCTAATTGTCACAATTGTAGTCACCATGACGACATTGGTGAGCTTGATACCTCTATCGTATCCACTCTGAAGAGGTCTGGACAAACACTTGTGTCAACTCATAAATGGTCTTATAAATATGATGTTGTGAGGATGGAATGAGTGTGTGAAAGAATTGCACAGTGCAGCTCGTGATGCATACTGGCTGTGAAGACAGGTTGGAAACCTAGACAAGGTGATGTTTTTAATGTCATGAAACTCTTCAGAAGAAAATTTAAGCAGCCGGTCAGAAAATGTAAAAAAGATAGAGACACTTTTATTGCTGATTCCATTGCAGAAAAGTTATGTCAAAAAGATCATTGACAGTTCTGGAAGGAAATTAAGAACCATATGAACAGTAAAGTTAAACTACCAAAGAACATTGATGGTATACAGGCCTCGACATTAACACTGGCCCGATGGCCCGGTGCCTTTTTTTAAGCTGTCGGGCCACCAGTTCTTATATTTTACTGGCCCGACGGGCCACTTGTTTCCGGTTCCCGAATGCTGCTGAGACGAAGCGGCGGTCACGGCACGACCGCATCGGTTATTAGATGCAGTTCGCCAGAATGCTTAGACCCGACTCAGTTATAGGACATTTTAAACATAACGTAGATACTAATTCTGATCAATAATGAGTCCAAACTCCAACACTTATCATGCGGACGACGGCGTGCAAAGCCATCGAATAAATTTTCTAACCACCGGCAGCACAGGTTTTTATGACAAGAGACGCCATTTTTTAAGTCCCGCCGCGTCCCTTGGACACACTTAGTACGGTGGTTGGAAGCTGCCTCGACTATAGAGTTATGCACGCTTTTTCTTCTCTAGATATATGAAAGCAATACAGCTTAAATCCAAATTTAACTAGTGACTAAAGTGACGGAAGCCAAATGTAATGCTGCGTCAGCAAGGGCAAGATGAAGGCCACTTATTTTGGGTGGTGCCACCGTGAAATAGTCTAATGCCTTGATTGACCTGTACATGAAAGCAGTGTCAACTCAAATACTGACTCGGACTGACTAGCTGTTGTCACACTGGCCACACTGTATTTAAACTTGGCAAATACTGTATATATGCATCTGATATTTTTGATGGTAACACAAAATCCGGGCCAGTAACTTTCCCAGTCGGGCTACTACCTTTTCAAATCTACTGGCCCCCATTTACTTACATGTTACTCTTATGGGTGTGATCACGACGGGCTTCTACCTTATCTACTGGCCCCCATTTACAACAGGTCTGTTAATACAATTATTCAGAGATTGTTACTAGCGACATATACAGTACGTCACAATTGCGGCATCAGTGGGTCAAGGCTGTGTATAATTTTAAAGTAATTTTTAATATCCTGTTTTTATTAACATATATATTTTTTTTCTTTATCTATTTGTTTCTATTTGATATGGATGTTTTTATCGATGTACTTTTTTCTAATATGGACACAATGCTTGTCTGAAATAAAAACATGATTATAAATAATATGTGTCTTGCAAGCATCTGGTACATGTACTGCACTATATAAGAACGTACCTTTGCCTTCCTTACAGGCTTTGGTGTCGACCAGTTGATAGATGGCTCCTTAGACACCTACTGGCTGTCTGACGGCCCTTAACCCTATCTCATCAACATCCAGTTCCGCAGAAAGACGACCATAACATACATCTGTCTGTACGCCGACTACAAAGGTGATGAAAGCTACACACCAAGCAGGCAATAGTGCCCCTTCACTATCCATCCAATGAAGAGGGCAGGGGATAACGTTCGGTACACAGTGTGGATTTGTGATTTCCAACAAATAATCCCTTGACAACACATTTCAGTTGCCTTAGAACCCAAATGGAGAATGATAATTTGTTATACATTATAATCAGGTGTGGATCTAGGGGGGTAATTGGATGTATTTTGCAGATCAAGGGTGTGTGTTGTGACGTGCAGTTTTACTTTGGGTGCTGCAGTTGGAGGGTTTTGGTGAGTTTGGGGAATGAAAACAATAAGGGAAGAACATTGTATAATGTTATACTCCCTGTTACTTACTATGATTAGAACGATTGTACATACTAGATATTATGTGTGCCCAGGAAAACCAGTCACATTGACAAAAAAATAATATGTAGTTTTATTCAAGAAATGGAAAGCAACACTATTTCCAATTCCAATGCAGTTTACTGTATTCAACTATTCCCACTAGAACCAAAGTTACAAGAATTTAAAGAGGGCCCCTATCCAAAATTAGTTCAGGAGAAAAATCAGTTTTAAAGTCGAGTCATTATTCACATGAAAACAAAACTTCATGGTATAACAAAATATCTGCTGCTATTACCATATACAATCCAGTGAAGCAAATGTAGCTGTGTTTGTTAGCTTTAGCTTACATAAATAATTATTAAATTCTGATGTCTACTTTTAAAGTTACAAGAATTTAAAGAGGGCACCTGTCAAACATTATTGCAGGAGAAAAGTACTCATCATAATTCATGTCAAAATAAAATGTTGCTGCAGTATTAATATTATAACAAAATATCCAGTGCTATTACCATGTCCAATGTTGTGAAGAAAATGTAACTATGTATCTCAGCTTTGGAACACTAAAACTATTATCAAATTCTGATGGTTACTTTTAAAGTTACAATAATTTAAAGAGAGCACCCTTAAAAAAAAGTTGTAGTTTGTTTACAAAAATGTATATTACTAATCAACACGCAAGAGGTAGCAAACACTTCCATGAATATGTGGTTAGCTCTGAAAAGAACTGTTGTTGTTTGGGTCTGAAGAGAGGCGTTTGTGTTCTCATCTTGCGCCTCGGGTCGTCATAAACAGTTTGACTGTCACCATTGACAGATCCGCCCACTTCCTCTGCCAGCTCCGGGTCAAAGTCGTCCTCGCTCGAATCAGACAAGTCCGAATCACTGTCATCATTGCCGATCGGGTGTGTCACAAAGTAGTCATTCACAAGTTCGTTGAGGATGTCCCCACTTGCGATATACTGCATATTCACCAATGCTAATCCGTTGAAACACCGAGCAACATCGTTCGACTTCGGTCCATCCATGCCCATGGCCATGGGCGTAGCCGTAGCAGACCTGCCTACCATTCCGGATTGTGTGGAATCATTCCGGAAAGTCACCTCAAATTACGGTATTATGGGGAGGGATGAAAATATTACGGACTGTCACCATGTTCGCCAATCACTCAAATTTAGCTTCCACTATATTCAACAGGTGGCAGCATATGTATGCAGCATGTTGTGACATGGTTTTTCATTCGCTGAGTCTGGTCGTAATCTAACTAGTAGGAAATGGCGTTATGACAAATTCGCATTTCCGCGATCAAACAAAACGAAGTCACGCGGCACAAAATGCTGGCTGACAGCGAAACGACGCCACCGCCAACCAAAAAGAAACGTGTAATGCAAAAATTTAGTGAGTGTTGTACTTGTAGTGTTAGGCCAACTGACTGTACTAAGACTAAGTTAGTGTATTTATTGAGGAGTTTAGTCTATCATTTACAGCCTATCATACAGTCACTAGAGTCTAGGTGATGTCGATGACAGCGTAACCGTAATGTAATGGTTTTGCTGTCGCTTCCCCCCCTCCCCCTGGTGACAATATCTTACACGGTTCTGAACAATTACTGACAGGAAGCCTATATTCCTGAAAATCAGTGTAAATGGGAAGATGGATTACTGACAGGAAGTTTTTCGGGTAGGCAGATCTGTATAAACGTTTCAAGTTAACATATTGTAGTTTATATGTTTCACTTTATATAGAAAAACGTTAATTCAGTCATTTCATTTTACTTTACGGGATTCAATTCCAATTCAATCTGTTTTGATTTTATTCAATTCCAATTGGTACATTTTGTTGATCAATTCAATTCCAATTGAATTAAGAATTGAACCCAGGTCTGGTGTAGGTTAATGTGTTTTTCTCTTAGATGGCTTGAAAGCAGCCTAACATAACGTAATTGATTGTATTTAAATTAGGTCACTACCGGTGATGTTAGCGTTCGTGTTAGGATAAATAGTCGGCTGTGTAATTGAAATTTGTAACCTAAAGTGTGCTGTAGTACACAGGAAACAGTCTTTATAAAGACTAAGTTAGTTAAGTTATTAAATCAATTCTGATTGGGATATGGCGCCTTGCAAGCGGCAAGTCAAGGCAAAGCGACACTTGGTGTGCGATCACTGCCACAGCTGGGTAGATTTTGCATTGTCCGGGTGTGGAAAGTCATGGACAGAAACCATGGAGGAAGGATTCACCTTTCAGTGCATTGGAAGGTGGAGTGTTTGCAGAAGGAGATAGTTAGGTTGACAGATATTGTGAAGGGAATGGAGATGGGAATTAGCAAGGAGGCAGGTCAAATGGAAAGAGACGACAGGGAGAGAGATGAGGATACTGCAAGACTGAAGGAGAATAGCAGTGGCAAGAAGACTGAGGAAAGGAGATTGAGAGGAGGGAAGGTGATTGGAGGGGAAGAAATTGGAAAATCGACAACAGAAAACGTGACAAGTGTGAAGGTGACAGGGAAGAAAGTGACTGTAGAGAAGGAGGGAGGGAAGATGGAACGGGAGAGGAGAGAGGAAAATGATACGGGACGAAAGAAGGAAGTGAGAGCAAATGTGATAGAAGAGAAGTCGATAAAAGAGATGCTGACAGGAGGAAAGGTGACAAGAGAAAAAGCGACAGGAAAGAATGAATCGGAAGAGAATGTGACAGGAGAGAAGACGACAGGGGGGAAAGACAACAAACAGACAGATGCAAACCGAAGAAGGAGCTATTCTAATGCAGTGATTGAGGGGGCAATGAGGAAAGAGAGGGTGTTTATGGGTGACTCCATTATGAGAAAGACGAACAAGACACTGAGCGAGGGGAAGGACATCGTTGTTTGTTTAGGATTGAACATGTAACTGACAGGGTAGAGAAGGTATTGGGACATGGCAAGGGGGGGTCTATACTGGTACATGTAGGAACAAATAATGCAGACAGGGAGGGAACAGCTGCGATAGTACAGAAGTATAGACAGTTAGTGAGGAAGCTAACGAAGACGAGAGTCGAACAGGTTATTTTGTCAGGAATTTTGCCAGTAATGGGAGGAAGGGGGGCAACATATAGAAACTGCAAGAGGATGGCGATCAATGCACTAGCTGAGCAGATGTGTGAAGAAGAGGGGGTGGAATTTATGGGGATACTTTGTTGGGAGGGAAGATATGTACATGAGAGATGGCCTCCATCTTAGTGGAAAGGGGGCAGCAGTTTTCTCAGAATCTGCTGCAATCTGTTGACAGTGGGACAGGTTGCATCTGTTTAAACTAGATTCGCAGGGGGGACTCACAGAAAAGCCTGACAATGGAGGCATAGATAAAGACAGCACAAATAAATAACAGTCTGGAAAACTCTTCTGAAGCTGGATATAAATGTGTTTGTTTAAATGCAAGGAGTATAGTAAACAAAAGAAATGAACTAAACATTATGGTAGAAGATATTGACCCTCATATAATAGGTATAACCGAATCCTGGACCACCGATATATCAGATGCTGAATTGGGACTGACAGGATATGTAATGTTTAGAAAAGATAGAATAGGAAGAAAGGGAGGTGGAGTTATTTTATATATTAAAGAATCTATTCAGGCTTATGAAATAAAATTAGAAAGAGAAGCAGATTGCGAAGAAGCTGTTTGGTGTAACATAGTTACAGGAAACTCAACGTTAACAGTTGGGTTAGTTTATCGAAGTCCAAACATAAGCATAGAAGAGAATGAAAAAATACAAAACGCTATAAGGGAAGTAAGCAAACGGGACTGTATTATTATGGGGGATTTTAACCATGGGCATATACAATGGAAATCTCTACAGAGTATGGGGAGAGAGGACCACAAGTTTTTAGTTTTAGTTCAAGATACATTCCTTTCTCAACATGTGCTAGAACCAACCAAGGGTGAGAATGTGTTAGACATAGTTTTGTCCTCACAGAATGAATTAGTTGACAATGTCAAGATATGTGAGCCACTGGGGAGTAGCGATCACAACCAGATACATTTTACCATCAAAGTAAAATCAGAAAGGAATAGCAAAAAGCAGTATAGGAGAAATGTCCACAAAGGAAGGTATAAGGACATGAGGAAATATTTAGCAAAGATAGACTGGAATAAGACACTGAAAAATAAGACGGCAACAGAATGCTGGAATATATTAAAGAGTGAAATTAAGTGTATAATCGATAAATGTGTACCCTTCAAAAAACAAGGAAAACGGTCCAAAAAGAAACACTTATCGAAAGAAGCCATTAGAAAAATTAAGTATAAACAAATGATGTGGAAGTCATATAGATGTACTGGAAATGATGAAGACTACAACAGTTATAAAGAAGCACTTAACCAAGCTACAGCTGGAATTAGAAATTCAAAGAGAAGCTATGAACAACAATTAGCTAGTAATATAAAACATGACAGCAAGAGTTTTTATGCGTATGTTCAAAGCAAACAGAAAGTTCAAGATAAGGTCGGTCCTCTAGAAGATAGTGCTGGAAATATAATATCAGAGGGATTCATAATGGCAGAAGACCTGAATGAGTACTGTAGTTCAGTGTTTACCAGGGAAGATATTAGTTCACTGCCAATACCAGAGGCTAAGTTCAAGGGGGCAGATTCAGACTATTTAGGACAATTAATTGTAACCCCGGAAATGGTAGCTAAGAAAATAAGGGCTATGAAGGAGAATAAATCACCTGGAGTGGATGGTATTCCACCCAAACTACTATTGGAAATTGTAGAACAAATTAGCATACCACTTGCAACAGTTTTCAACTTGTCATTAGAAGAGGGAGTGGTTCCTTAAGAATGGAAAGAAGCAAACATTAAACGTTATTCAAAAAAGGTTCGAGAAACACATCAGAGAACTATAGACCAGTGAGTTTAACATCAGTGATTTGTAAATTATTAGAAAGACTAATTAAAGATCACACGGTGGATTTTCTTGTTAAACAAAACTTGATAAACTCATCTCAACATGGTTTTTTTAAAGCGAGGTCATGCTTAACAAATATGTTATGTTTTTTGGAAGACATCACTAAGTGGGTAGATGAGGGATCACCAGTAGATATCGTCTACTTAGATTTTCAAAAAGCTTTTGACAAAGTACCACATCAAAGATTACTGCTTAAACTAAAGGCCCATGGCATAGGAAATGGTATAATAAACTGGATAGAACAATGGCTGATTGACAGAAGACAACGTGTAGTAGTTGATGGGGAGGCTTCAAACTGGAAATCGGTATTGAGTGGGGTACCACAGGGATCAGTATTAGGTCCTATATTATTCTTAATATACATCAACGATTTGGATGATGAAATAACAAGCAAGGTGTTGAAATTTGCGGATGATACAAAAGTGTTTAGAAGGATTAAAAGTGATGGAGATAGACAGCATTTACAAGATGATCTTGACAGGTTGAACAAATGGTCTGAAAAGTGGCAAATGATGTTCAATTTTGGGAAATGTAAATGCCTCCACATAGGACATGGGAACGAAGAGGTAGAAAATACATTGGGGGGTACTGTACTAAGTACTACTGTAAAAGAAAAGGACTTAGGGTTAACCGTTAGTGCTGATATGAAGATTTCAGAGCAGTGCGGAATTGCAGCTTCAAAGGGAAATCAAATCCTTGGATTAATTAGGCGAAACATAACGTATAAGGAAAAAGAGCTAATAATACCGCTGTACAAAACAATAGTTAAGCCTCATTTAGAATATTGTATTCAAGCGTGGAGGCCATATCGCAGGAAGGACATAGATATGCTAGAAAGAGTGCAGAGGAGAGCAACTAAAATGATACCAAATCTGAGGGATCTTAGTTATGAAATACGCCTAAAAAAATGCGGTTTAACAACACTAGAGACCAGGAGATTGAGAGGAGATTAGATAGAAGTGTTTAAAATATTGAAGGGTTATGAAAATATTGATAGAAATATGTTTCTCTCAATTAAGAAAGATAGAAGGACTAGAGGACATGATCTTGCATTAGCAAAGGAGCAGAGTAGATTGGATATAAGAAAGTTTTCATTTTCACAAAGGACTGTAAATGAATGGAACAGATTACCTGCTGATTGTGTGGGTGCTAGTAGCGTGAATATGTTTAAAAATAAAATTGACACATACCTCAGACGGGCACATAGATAAAAAGGTCGGACTCTCGATAAGCCAAGGGCTTCCTTGTCCACCTGCTACCTAGAGTTAATTCTCTGGGTGGCAATCTTGTTAAAGTAGTGCTGCATTGTTAATTAAATATTGTTTTCTAAAACTGTCTCAACTATCATCTAGTTTCTGAAAGTATCTCTTTCTAATGTTTCATGATGACTTATTAGTAGGTGCTGTTTTGTTTAAAGGTGAAAACGCAGATATCTTTTGTGAGCGATGGATATCTGCCACCAGATGGCTCTGGCATCATTGTGGATATCAAGCATCTTCCGGACCAGATGGCTGTATGTGTCGCCACCTGGAGGGGTGACCTCATTCTGTGGAACACGACCAATGAGGTGAGGACGGTCCCAGGCTATTCCTCTTTCTGAGTTGACCACAAATAGAACGACACCATTGTAAAAGATCAGTCCTCTTTTTAGATTTATTGTGAGTTGACGTGTTTCACTTTCAAAAGTAAACATTTGAATTTAAATGTTTTACTTGATAATTTCTGAACATTGATAGTGAAATCCAATTGCAATTTCAGACATTTGTTGTGTGTGTTAACCTACGATATGTTAATGCGGGTAACTTAAGTAATTTTACTCTTTCAATATATGATAAGTCCCTCATACCAGGTAGTTCTTTTGTGGCTCTTCTCTGGACATTTTCTATGGCTATTTTATGTTTCGTCTTAAATGGATACCATTTTGCTATTGCATAATCTAGATGGGATCTAACCATAGTCTTGTTTAGTGGCAAGAAAGTGTATGTATCTAAGAATTGAAAAGTTCTGTACTTTCACCAATATTATTTGTCCCAATTTCCATGTGTACACATTTATCAGGATGGAATTTTAACAACCACTTGTCGCTCCATTGTTCTAGTATGCTTAAATCATGTTGAAGTACATCCTGATCATCTATCGATATGTTATCATTCTAAATATCGTTATGTCATCAGCAAATAGAAATGTATTTGATGAATTTGTTAGATCTGGGAGGTCATTAATATATATAACAAAAAGTAAGGGTCCTAGAACGGAACCCTGGGGTATCCCTGATATTACCTCTTTCCAGCTAGACTCATCTCCATTTACTGAAACTTTTTGTTTTCTATCTGATGAATGATTCTATCCAGTTAATCAGTTCTTCTGAAATGTTGAAGCTTTTTAATTTGCTAATTAATCTTTTGTGTGGCACGGTGTCAAAGGCTTTTTTGAAATCAATATATATGACATCAGTGTGGTTGCCCTTATCCATTTCTTTAGTCCAGTCATCTATTATTTTGATTAGTTGTAGAACTGTTGATCGGCCACATATAAGTCCATATTGTTTTTGGCTAAATAGATTATTTACTTTCATGTAGTTTGTAATGTGATTTCGAATAATTGTTTCCATACATTTACATACTATGCTTGTTAAACTTATTGGGCGGTAGTTACTAGCTAGTTTCTTGTTTCCATTTTTATAAATTGCTGATATTTTAGCCTCTTTCCAGTCATTGGGAATGCAGGAAGTTTTAATCGACCTTTCAAAAATGTGCTTTAAGGGTTGACAATATACTTGCTGACAACTCATTTAGTAGCCTGGCGCCTATTCCATCTGGGCCAGGCGATGTGCTTATATTAAGTTGTTTTAACGTCAGTAGTATTCGATTTTCAGTTAGTTTTAATTTGTCCATCGCATGTTTATTGTTTACTTTAGGTATGGTTGGTATAGGCCCCAACTGTTCTTTGGTGAATACACTGGAGAAATAGTCAGCAAGTATATTTGCTTTTTCTTCATCTTCAGCACGAACAAGGTAAGGTTTTATAATGTTAACACACTTGTGTGTTGTCATTACTTGTATGACATTTCTACTGGCTTACCTACACCGTCTCAAACCAACGAATTTCGCGAGTCGATTCATACCACTACCTAGGAGTTACAATAACTTCTAAACTCTCATGGAGAACGAATGCCCACACCACTGCTTCTCAATCTTTCGCTCGCAATGCGCATTTCATTAAAACAGAATATAAATATATTTATTCATATTCTCTTTAGCGTTATTGTTTGGTGTGAACACACACAGACACGGCTGACCAGAAAAGTTCTACATTGACCAGAAAATGTTGACACTAAAAACCGGAAGTGTTGAGAAACAACTTAAAATGACCGATTAGACCCCCTTAGCGGCCAGCTAGAGTAAATCTGAGCACACCACGTGACTCGCCATTTCATTGCACACCTGACTGACCTGTTTTAAACAGGCGTGACGTAATAAAAAAAAAAATTCTTGGTTAGGGCCATAAATTTTCAGCCATATTGCAGACACACGCGCACACACACACATACACACACACTCACTCACTCAACACACATACACACTCAACACACACTGTAAACTGTATGAAATCTTGTGTGTTATAATTACTGTGATGAATGGTGTCATTTATTTATTGTGTATTGTTGCTGTACTGTTTCACAGGAGGCGCCCACAGTGAGTGTCGAACCCGTGCAACACCGTCGCAAGAGATCGCGCAGAGCTGGCTTCACTGCGGAAGACGTAGCGTTCTTGTGCCGTACGTATCCGCTGCGTGGGCCAGTGTACAAACGGAATGTGCTAGCCGACGCAGAGTTCAACCCAGAATTGCAGTCGCTCTTGGCTAGATTCACTATGAAGCAGGTCACAGACAGAATACGTGCACTCCACCGTGCTTGAGCAAGCTAACACTTGTTAAATATTGCCCTTTCCCATATTGTTACAAGTTAAATACTACCCAAGTTCTCCCTCCATACATCGTCTTATTGTCATGTGGTCTCCGTGTCGATCGAATCACCTGTGTAAGAATAATGTTGAAAATGCTATTATTAAACATGTGGAATGGAGGGCATTAAACATTGTGATAAGCGCATTGTACCTTGTACATTGTACACAACTGGTTTTAAAGATTAATGTGGCAAGATTATTGCATTAGCTATTGCATTAGGAAGTGTCAAAAAATGTTGTGACATTGTTGGATAGTTTATACTATGCATGCCCTGTGTCAAACCAGTTTGACTGCTTTAAGAACAAGCATTAAGAACAGACATGTGTATTTACTGTATGTCTTAAACAGGCACAGAACTCACAGAAGTCCTAATGTAACCAATAGGCCATATCTCTGTTAGTACTGAACATATCTTTTGGAATACTAATTAGATAAATGAATAGTACATGATATGTGGAATGTGGGCTCATTTGCTTGTTGTTTTTGTAGCCTTGTTGCAGTGCCATGACAATGAACATTTCTAGTGTGAGGGACAGAGGGGCGGCATGCATCCTTGAAAATTATTCGGAGCTAACAACTGTATGTGTGATCATGCAGTTGTCAAGAATCATTAGCTAGAATACTCCTTTGTGCAATAAGGTGGACAATTTTGGGACTGCGAGGTGAGGTGGGACTTTAGGTTTGAGCTTTTTTCATGATGTCTTGAAAAATGCTCAAACCTGAACAACAGTCACTGCAGTCAGATATCCTTGCAGTCCCAAAATTGTCCACCAAAGGAGTATTCTAGCTAAAGATTCTTGACAGTTGCACGATCATACATAATACATACAGTTGTGTTGTTAGCTCAGAATAATGTTCAAGGATGTCAAAATCCATCTCACTCATTGCCATGGTAGTAATACACAACCAACCAACCAACCAATTCATTTGTCTAATCAGTGCTCCAAATCTGGTTATGATATGTTCAATATTAACACAGAGATATGGCATATTGGTTATATGGGTGTTTTCGAGTAGTGGCTACCCTTAATATGAATGGGACACTCGGTGTTCATCATCAGGTTTTTGGTTGAGTGAAACCTAATACAATGTATGTTATTGTAGGTGTGTAGATAGAAGTCGGTTGGTTGGTCGATCGATCGACAGGGTTGTAGTTTTTGTACCTGGCTGGGTACATTGTTGTCTTGGAATAGTGTTTCAGATGCAGTCTTTTGTATGTATGTGTGTGTGTGTGTGTGTACGTATATATTCTGCTATGGTATTGGTACAAAATGCAAAAATGTATATTGTATGTACAGTAGAATTTGATTGTGTGTTATGTATTACTGCGGTCGAGTCATTAGCAATTCTAGTTGGTTTACTACCTAATTGGTGGTTGGGTGGGTAAAATCCATTAGCATTAGCATACCGGTTGTTGATGATGATGAATTTCAATTCATCATAATATTATGCACGCTGCCGAACACCTTAAACATTGTGATAAGCACATCGTACATTGTACATAGACTTGCTGTGTCTATAAGTGGCTGGCTTTTTGCACCTAATTCTTTATTTTATTTATTATCTGTTGTGCAAGCATTTGACAGACATGTGTATTTGTCTTAATTAAAGGAAGTCATTGACAGTCACACACAGAAGTCCTAATGAATATGAATGGGACACTGGGTGGTCAGTGAAACCTAATATGTTATTGTAGAAGTCGATCGACACGGTTGTAGTTTTTGTACCTGGCTGGCTGTTACATTGTCGTCTTTGAATAGTGTTTCAGATGCCGTCTGTTCTGTTGTATGTATTCTGGTATTCTGCTATGGTATCCGTACAAAATGCGACACTCTACATATATATTGTATCTACATTGTACAGTATAATTGTATCGTATGTTATGTATTATTGAGGTCGAGTCAGATATATCGATGTACAAAATGCGACTATGTACAGTATAATTTATTGTATGTATTGTTATGTATTATTGAGGCCTACCTAATTGTTGGGTAAAATCCATTTGTTGATGAATTTCAATAAATTATTTGAATTGAATTCCATTGAATCTTATTTACTCTAGTCGGGTCAAGACAATTCAGTTGACTCCCTCCCTCCCTCACTCACTCACCCACCCACCCACTCGATCGCTCGCTCAATCGATCAATCACTCACTCATGCTCTCGCGCACTCGAGCACTCGAGCTAGGCTCTTTCAGCAGTCTTCTATGCATAAAAATGATAATGCGCTACGTAGGAACATTTAGTCCATTCCTCTTACTCTGTCTCAGTTCTTCGACACAGGATCACGGTGGCGGCCAACAGGTCATTCGATCAATCGTCGGACTTAATGATGTCCTATGATACGCGTAATTTGCGTTATTTGCGTAATCTGCTCACACCAAGCGCAGACGCAACTTCGCGCCGGCCGTCGCGAAGTTCAAACCGGATGTTGTGACCGGATGTTCGTCTGTCTGTCCTTCCCGCCATTCTGCCATCTGGCGGCGGATTACCTGTCCACAGACTTTAGAGACAATTCTGTTCGCAAGATGTCACTACCGAGCACCGATTGGCCAAGTAGCTTTCAAAAAAATCCACTTTCTCTCGCAATATATTTTTGCGTCTTTCCTAGGCACGCCTAATGCACTGTATATGCACTAACGCACCGATTCACATTTCATGACGCAATGCCGTAGTCACACGACATGTACACCAGATGTTGCACCACCACGATGGGGCATCGCTTTGAGTTTGACCGACCTTTATATCATATCACATATCATATGGCTTTAACGATTTTCAATCGGCCGTTCAAACTTACCAATTCTACACTTTCACGTCCTCCTAAGTTAAATCTCGCAAAAAATGTTTCCTATACATATATTCTATGCAACTGCCAATTTTCAGCGCTGCTGCTCCAAGGAATCCGGTCATTTGGCACCGATTCCGATGTGCCTGTTCGTCGAAATAATCACGACTATTTGTCCCGTTCAAAACTCGACACGTTCACATTTATTACGCGTAAACGACTGACAATTGAGTGCGGAAATTTCACGAACGAGCCGAAAATCCGCTCACTTATCGTGCTGATTTTTCTCCGATCTCACAAAGCACTACATCTTTCAAATTCCGACAAAATCAAACTGCGAAATCTAGACGGTAGCCGTTGCTATGGCGACGCACAAACAAACCAAAGACAAACCGGAAGTCGCTTCGTTTCGGTTTTTACTAATTCACAAGAAAACACTGTCATTTCTCTATAGAACGTTTTCGTCTCCTAAATTACAGTTGATAAGTAATTTATTTCGAAAAAAATTTACTATTTCAAATCTTAATTTTAAAGTGATTACATTTTTCACCGCCAGTCTAATTTGTACCCAACACAAGAATTAATTACTCTTGGAAGTTGGACATTACACGTTTGTCAGTGTACTGGATTATATTTCTTCCAACAAATTCTGCACACAGTATAGGCACTGCATTCGGGTAGGTAATACACATATATATTCAGTCACCAATTGATTGATAAACTAGATATTCTACCATTCACTCCTACCTTAGGCTTAGGCTTAGCCTTGGTCATCTGTTTACAAGTGATGAATGTTGATGTTAATTACTTTATTTTATTGGTCGTAACGTTGAAAATGTTTCATTTAGTATTTTAAATTCAATTCAGTGGCTTTAATCCAGAATCAAAAGGGCACATACTATATATAACATATATATATATATATATCTCACTACAAGTCCACACCTGTAAAAAGGTGTAATGCTGTTTTAATAGCAGAGACTATGATAGGTACATTACAAACCGCTAGAGGCAGCACTGTAGATTTGTCCTCTGAATCTAGACCAAAATCTGTGACGCGTGGCTCCGCTCCCGCCAAGATTCGGGGCTTCCCCAAGATTGCGTGGCAACATTATGCAAATGAATATTCGACCTATATTGATGATCACATGAACCAATGAAAGACAGAACTACGTCATAGCCATGTTCGCGGACAGTTTTCCGACAATTTTGACTGAGGTAAGTGGTTGTTAACTTTGACGTTTAAACAATCGTTTAAAAATACGGTAAAAATTACCGTCAGCCTTTTATTTATCTTATGCACTCTATTTTATGTATATCTACTTTAATATGATATGCATGTTATAGTTGTGAGCTTTGTCGGAAAGACGCAGCGGCCCGTCGAAAATAGGCATGTCGCACGCTGTTTGGCGTTCAAAATGGAAAAGCGCAGTTAGCAGACAAACGCACGAGCTGTGCCGCAGCATGTACGCCACGTTGGCGTTGGCACAATTAAGTTCGACGGGCGCGCGCTATGCAAATTACAAAATACTTGCTCTGACACGGATTAAAATGTATGCTTCTAAGCTATTCTAAAAATTAGTCATAGTTTTTAATTATTCACAGATGTAGCATTGGGTCTGAGAATGTGAGCGTAGACTGAAGTGATCCAATATTTCTGTGCCCAACTGTTCGATTCGTATGAGATACGAACAGAATGTAGCCATTGTAGGTCACGCTGTTTCCTACAATTTAAAATCCACATAATCAACACTGTTTGCACGTAAATCACGATGTATTTTATGCGAATAATGAATGATATATATGTAAATAATGTATGATGTTATATATTTTTAAAAAGAAGCTTTTGTTAAAATATTAGTTTCACAATTAAAAAATCTATATGACCTTGGCATGTTTTGGCCGAGTTTTACATTATTGATATTGAACCATTTAACATTAAATCCAGTGCCATCAGCACTTTTGTAATTATGTGCATTTAATTTAACATTTATTATTGTTTATAATAAAAATAATAACTAAAATGTTGCCATGATATTTTTATTCCTCTACTACAACACAATTAAATGCCAGCTTTTTAATGGCTTTCTTAATAATCTGCACTGTAAGATTAATTATACAAAAACAAAGTCCAGGGACACCAATATGATTGTTTTATTTTGGGAATACATTCTTGTGGTATTGCATTATTTCATTTGTATCACACACATACATTAATACAGTTTTCCTTTACTTCATGTTGAAGGATTCTGCTGCAAATATATGAAGAGTGACGGAACAGTGAAGATAACTTCTGTGAAAAGTAGCACACATCACTTACATGGAAATATGAAACACTGAACTGACTACGTCTACACCGAACCAGTGAACAGTGTCCTGTGAAACTGACAAACTTCAATTGTATGGATATATGAAACAATGAACGGATTATATCTACACTCAACCAACAGTGTCGGGGGAACATTGGCACACTGCACTTGGATAATATGAAATATTGAACTGATTATATCTGTACTGGGCCAACAGTATCCTGAGAACATTGGCACACTTCACTTGCGATATAACAGTGAACCAACTATATCTACACTGAGGCGGCAATGTATTCTGTTCCTCCTTCTGTAGTTCCCTGTATGTGCATTGAAGCTGACTAGTTCTTGTACTTCTGCTGTTTCAGTTGTTTTCTTTGTCTACCTGTCGGCTGCTAACTGTGAACAATATATTAACATTACTTCATGTTGAAGTGCGAGACATCGAACAAAACAATTAAACATAATTATTGTAGTACAGATCTTTGCATCATGCTGTGAACATTTTATCACACAGTCAACAGCTGGAAATTATAACGATCTTGGAATGTATAATAAATGGTGTTAAATCCAAGTGGTGTTTCTTTGCAACAATGATTAACACTCGTCAGTTTGCTGGGGACACTTCAATGTATACAAACGTATGTAGGTCAAAGCCAATCAAGGTCAAACAATCAGGTCAAAGTAATGTCACAATGGCCAACAGTTAATCAATAGTTGAACTTTCATTTTGCTAGCACAACATCATAATCATTAAGTACAAAATTAATTAAGTCATTTGTCAACATAAATAAATCAATACGTGTTCAAAGTTAATTATCTAGGTCGTGTCAAGGTCATGCTATTATGGTCAAGGTTAAACATTTAGTTACCTTTAATTTGCTAGCACAACATACCATAATTAATAAGTAAAAATAGATTGGATATTCAAACATGCAATTAGGTCAAAGTTCAATTTTTAAAACAAATTACTTGATTCTTGCTTTAATATGATATTTTATGGTCAATGTGTACATAAATGTTCCATTCCAAAAAATTATCAACTTAATAAGCCATTGTGTCACACATAATAATTTAATTAGGCCATGTATCATCATAAGTAGGTCAACGGTCATTAAAGGTCAACTAACTAGGTCATGTCAAGGTCACACAGTATTAGGACAATGTTTTTGGGTCATAGCTTTTTATTTTCCCTCAATATCTTCTTTAGAACAAATTATGTAATATATGCCTATATTCAGTGCCACACGGTGGCAGCACAGCCTGCACAAGTTCCAGATCACAAGAAATGGACATGAATCCTATAGGGGTCAGCACACTGTTGGACTTCCTGCTTGATTACAGATGAAAAAAAGTGCAGTATATTTTTGAGAAATTACTTTATAATATTCACTTGCTCTGACATAAGTGCACTTGAGTAGTCAGATTTCTAGATGTGATTGTTGAATCTGTTGACAGTAAAATGGTGTCTTTTTAGCTGATTTTACTAAGCGGAAGGGTATCTGGCAGCAATTTGGCTAGTTGACACTTTAGCCGGATTACTGCCTGCATCCAGTTGTAAATATTGACGGGTGTCATACATACAGGCATTTTGCAAGAGCTAGAGATATGAGATTTTGACTAAACTCGACCAGCATGTCAATGAGATGATAATAACAGCAGGTGAGAAGTTTAAGAAACTTTATAGGTCACGTTTTCTTATAATCACACAAAACATTAACATGGTCGCCAATGGGAAAACTGACAGTGTGCTGACCCCAATTAAAGTCCCTAGCAACGGAAACACGCTATAGTCATTGCACAATCACGGAGGACGCATTTTACTTCAAATATCTTGAAACAATTACTGAAAATACGTGTATGGCAAAACTGCAGTTGAATGGAACAAACCGTTTTTGGATATTACAGACTTCTCACAAGTCTGCAAATCCAAATCACAGCGACGGAACACATGTCTTATAAGGGGGGTGGGGTGCGTATGCCAGTAGTTAAGCCTCAATTTGAAAATATGTATGAAAATGAACCAATAACATTGCAGCAGGGTGATTCGTCAATCGTTTTTTGTTTACATCAGCTGACTAAACACAAGTGAAGATGTTGTAATTGACCCTAATGAAGTCTGAGGACAGTGATTAGCTGGAGTCAGCCATAGCTGGAGCCTGTTATCAGATCTGTCTACTGACTGGACCTTCTGGCCAATCAAGCAAGTGGCATTGTTTTCTGAATGTCTGCTAATTAGGCTGTGTAATATTGTGTAATTGAAATGCTTGAGACGTCTGGCCTTTGAGGAATTCACACCCTAAGGTGACTTTTTGTTGATGTTTACCTTTGTAAATAGGGCACAAGGTCAAAAAATAAATACAAATTTGAATGTAACGTAACAACTGGCTGTATTGAATTTTCTTATAAAACACATATTTGACTTTCTGGAAAACTTTATCAGGAGTTCATAGTGCCACCTGAGAACATTGTGCTGGAT
Organism: Escarpia spicata; assembly: GCA_963995525.1. NCBI lineage: Eukaryota > Metazoa > Annelida > Polychaeta > Sabellida > Siboglinidae > Escarpia > Escarpia spicata. The sequence continues at coordinate 65,592,008 of OZ023211.1, forward strand.
TACAAATTGTCCAACGGCGAAGTGCTGGTTTTTATGGTGCCTTGCCAAGTTTAGTGGCACCTTTGAAATGTGCATAAAACACAAATACCTGGAGGGATTACAAAAAATAAAATTGCAGAGTGCTTGTAACATTGGTGCCTATAAAGTGTGTTGTTTTCAACATTTTCTCCAAAATTGCCATACCTATTTGGGGTCAGCACACTGTTGGACTTCCTGCTTGATTACAGATGAAAAAAAGTGCAGTATATTTTTGAGAAATGACTTTTTATAATATTCACTTGCTCTGACATAAGTGCACTTGAGTAGTCAGATTTCTAGATGTGATTGTTGAATCTGTTGACAGTAAAATGGTGTCTTTTTAGCTGATTTTACTAAGCGGAAGGGTATTTGGCAGCAATTTGGCTAGTTGACACTTTAGCCGGATTACTGCCTGCATCCAGTTGTAAATATTGACGGGTGTCATACATACAGGCATTTTGCAAGAGCTAGAGATATGAGATTTTGACTAAACTCGACCAGCATGTCAATGAGATGATAATAACAGCAGGTGAGAAGTTTAAGAAACTTTATAGGTCACGTTTTCTTATAATCACACAAAACATTAACATGGTCGCCAATGGGAAAACTGACAGTGTGCTGACCCCTATAGACACAATGACCCTTTTTTCGACACTAAAAAGTGGATTTACTTTGTTAATAATAAAGATATTTCAAAAATTCAAAAAGGGTTGTAAACTACATACCATACACTATCACACATTTTTTTTTTTTTGTAATATAAATCGGAGGATACCTTTTTTTGGTATCTGAGGTCAAATGTCAAATTATCACAAATATATTATTTGTATTCACATTACACCTATGTGCGCTTGTTTATTGGCTTTCCAATTATGTATTGCTTCGTTTTCTAGCTTTATTAACAGCCAGAGTTATGAGCATTATTGTGACAGTCAGTATGTGAATCAGGTCAAAGTTCAGTGACCTATATCATCAATAATACTTGACTTAGATTTTAAAAAGACAATTTATTTAGATATTCTCACGTGAGCCAAAACTGTCCTAAATTTCATCAAAATTTGAGTCGGGTGATGCAAAAATTGCCTAAAAGTGATTGATTTCACATGGAACAACCCAATGATATGTCAATCAGATCCACAAATTCACTGATATTTTTTCAGCCGTTATTGGGAACATATAATTTTAAAATAGTTCAGAATCATTGCTTCAATGGGTCGAAACAAAACCTACAATGAATGTTCCTTGCATCCATCATCCTTCTATGAGTTCTATCCATTAGTAGAGGTTCAATGGTTAGCATCTTTGCCATCATTGTTTAGGCAGCCACCCTCGCTATTGCACAATGCCGTGCAATGAAGGCCTGCCCTGCAATTCTTTCAATTGCCCTTGCACGTTTCGTGCAGCCACCATGTAGGAGGAGAGCACAAGTCATACTTGCGTCGGCGAGAGTGGTCCAGAAAGGAAGCCATTGCTTGCTGTGCTCATCCTGTTACCATCCCTATTGACCAAACACAGCGATTGCCTGGTGGCTAGCGGTTGACTGCTTTCAGATGAAAGAGGCTTGGAATAAGTACCTCTTGATATGTTCGAAGAGGGCAGCCTGGGTGGTTGACGACTGTCACTGGAGAAGAGTCGATGCCTTGCATCGTTGACAGTTGCAGAACCACATGTCTTGCTGATAAGCAAATCAATTCGCTCAATGCACTGCATGTGAACTGAGTGAAGGACTATGGATCTGCAGTCAGCGAGATCATCGTCTCTCTAAGGCCTGGTGTACTGTTCCGTGTAGTGCACTACATAAAAGTTGACAATAATGTGTCGTAAGTTGTGATGATATATTCGTGTAAGGGGGCGACAGGGTAGGGATAGTCCTGCGAGATTTGATAATTAAACATCTACCAGAAAGATGGTAATGAAATGTCTGCAATATGTGAATATTATATGTTATGTATGTCTGTCTCTCTTCCTCTCCATCATTCTCCATCCCTCCTCTCTCTCCCCTCTCTCCCCTCTCCCCTCTCTCCCCCCTCTCTCCCTCTCCTGTTCTGTCTCTCTCACCCTCTCTCTCTCTCTCCCTCCCTCTGCCTCCCTCTTCCATCGCTCTTCCTCTCTCTCTGCCTCGCTCTCCCTCTCTCCTTATCTCTGTTGTCTGTGCCACTCTCTCCCCCTCTCCCTGTCTCTATGGCTGATGTCTGTCTTGAGGGACTGTGTCATCTACTGTTCCTTGTTGTGACTGCTCAACTGATGTTTATTTGCTTGTTGTAGAATGTGCGGCTGACTGCTCCAAGTGTTCTGTGGCAAACGTGTGTGACAGTGACTCTTGCAAGTCACCCTTAGTTTATGACAGTACTTCAAAGACATGTAAAGGTATGTATTGCATTCTACAGTGTTTGATATTGATACACGTTCAACTTCAACATTGGTTATTTGTTGTAAGTTGTGCTGGTGGTGCAACACCATTAGACAAAATGGTGTGTTGAGTTTGCAGTGATGTCCTTCCCTACACGTAAATTAACATGGGGAGTCCAACACAAACAACTGCATTGTTAGCGGAATAGCACAATGCACTCACAAAATTACAATACTGTGCTGCAAATGCATATTGAAATCTATATCACATATTCTACATTGCAGAACAAAGACGAGCTGTACAGCGGACACATGTAAATGTTATCCGGTTGCCTTGCAGATAAACATGCAGCCTTCTTACTGTATGTCGCAGTGGATCCAAGTGCTGCTGAGACGTCGCAGTGTTTCTGAGAACCACATACAATTCTGGGTGTAATATGAAGTTCTTCTGCCTTCAGCTTGTGCTGACATCTGTGATTACTGCACCATTGCTGATCAATGTACGACATGCTTGTACGGTTATATGTTTGATGGCACTACATGTTCAAGTAAGTGGATTACACTGTTGTGTGCAATACGCCGTCTGTATTATTCACGTCAAAGACAAGTGTAAATATTGCAGTCTGTGTGAGAGCAATAAACAGACAACAACATTCACACTGTGAATCAGGCAGATGTGTCTAAATATGATATTCTACTCCCATGGTTAAATCGTACCAGGATAATTTATTTTTATTTTTGGATACTTGTCTGACATTTTAAACATACCTGACCCTAGAAGTTCTTACAACATGACAAGGAAAATATATCATTTATACCTGCCAACTTTTTTGTTGAAATCCGGGAGATTCCTCAGGGGTTCAGCATGCTTTCCATATATCTCGGATCTTGACATAGGAAGATTGGGGTGGGTGCTGTTGGAGATTTTTTGGTTCAGCACGTCTCGGCACATCTCCCATGGTGTCGCGCTGTCTCGAAGACGGGGTGTTGTTGGAGATTTCGAGAGAAAATATCATGCTGTTAAATTACGGGAATGTTTATTTCTTATTGGTCTGAAGAAATTGTTTTTGACATCTTCACAGCACAGATCAATGCCTCCTAGTTGTCTTGAACATTCTTGTTCACTGGAATTTGTTTTAATCTCCATTCATTTGCACCTAAATTTAATGCACATTTTGTACACAAAATAATTTTTTTCGTAATGTTGAACACTGAGAATGGACTCAACTCCAAATGTGTAAAACTTGGATCCTGCCCCTTTTAAAATGCAGTTCATTTTGAGCTGAGCCCATCCCAAATTCCTGCATCCCACCCGCCTTGATAGATTGCAATAGGCCATTAGTCAGGGGGCTTAATCTTATAATTGTTCACATCTTTCCACAATCACCATTTTTGGAGCAGCGTTAGATATGGCCGTGACATTTCATTTTTCCATGGGAGCCAAGCTGAGCCCCCTATGTGACAGTCATATGGGACAAAACCAAGATGGCCGCTGTCCGGAGAAAGGTTGTGCAATAACTCGAGAACCAAAAGTAGTAGCACCATAAATGAGACCACTTTTAGGCGTTTTCGAGAATAACGAATTCATTTCCTTTGTTTTCATCTGGTAAGCGACATGCCGTATGTCATCTCTGCTCAGTCCAAATAAGACCTTCCATACGGAGGATGTACAAACACAATTTGTCTTCTTGTTCCTCAGAGAAGATGGTTCTAAACCCCCCTGCAAAACATTTTTTAGCGCCGGTTATGATTTTGTTCTTATTCTTTATTCGATATCGCAGCGTTGACCAGGGCACATTGAATTGTTTCGCAATCTGGTGATATCCAACGCCCCCTCTTGTTCCACAGCTCAATAGCCAGTTGCATGTTTTCATCACTCCATGACTGTTTGTTGGTTTTCTTCCTATAACATCTCACCATTGTGCACCTGAAGCAATCACGCCAGCTATTAGCCTTGATCAGTTGCAGTGTTATTTAACCTATAGGCTAATGATATGCAACGTGGCAAAATGTGAGGTCAACATGATACAGTTTAATGCACATTGAAGCATCGGATGATTTATGTGAAGTAATTATAAATAATCATCATGTAGTATCTAATATCGACATTTCCAGTAATACCCGCACTAAGCAGTTGACGTATCTAAATGTATTACATTGTGTTACATATAACCGCCGAAAAACACAGCATGTCTGCACAGCGTGTGGGGTATGTCTGCACAGGCGTGTGGGGTCATGCCCCAAGCATCCAACACGTGATCATTTCCGAATTGTTCGAAAATGCTTATGAAAATAAGCTGTATTTCCACTATTACAACACCGTTAAAATGAAGTTTGGAATTATACATTCGTATGCACGCTTCACTGTTGATATAATACACATGACAATATATGAGTATAATTACATCAGTTTTTACGAAAACAATGTGTTATTTCATAACTATTTACTTACGGAACTCTAATTAAATAGAACATGCAAATGGTCGATTTGGGGGTTAGACGCTACTGTTTAACATGATTCCATTTCCAATAACCAGATGTTATGCGATGCGTCAATAATAGGGTGTGCGGACACGCCTCGAGGTGCGGACATGCCCCTACTTCCCCTACATATCATATGATGTAATTAACGAGTCGTGAATTAGATACTGTGTGAGTTGTATTAATTCAGAGATATAATTTACAGTGGTGAATCACTCATATAATTTATACTTTTTGCTTTCAGTCTCCACTTCAATGCCATCTTTGGTGTCAGAGCCACCATCACACGTCTCTGTCACGGCCTCCAGTCGTTGAGACACCTTAAAGCACTAGGGTAAATACAAGCTTTGGTGACAACAATGTCACACAACAGTTCAAAGATGTGACATTGTTAAGTAACTTATGTTGATGTGAACGTCTGTCGTGGGCCGTTACACAGTTAATAAGAAAATGTTTCTTGTTGACAGGATGGCAGTGTTGCCTCACAGACGACACATTTGGGACGTGTGTCGGACAATCTGGGACGCGTGTCCCGGGTTGACACATTTCTGGTAAGAGACGTACACGTCTAATTTTATTAAATGGTAGAATTTATACTTGTTTGTAGCATTCCTTTATCTTATGTTATGTAATTGACTACATTTTACCCCAACATAAATAACCCCGATATGATCACCCTGAAACTGACACTTTGTTGTGGCTGATCGAGTTTATTTCTCAGTTGATTACTTTTTAACTTTTGTACAAAAATATCCCGTAAAAACATCGCAAATTTGTGCGACTCGATGCGTCAAATCAGTTTATTGTCTTGGATGACATTTTATATGACTCGTTTTAGTTTTGATGTTTGCGTCGATCTCAAACAATTAACTTTTACAGCTGCCGAAATAAACAAAGTTTTGACGACAATCATAACTCAAAGGTTTGTTTACAATTTACAGATGTTGAGACAAGTTACGGCAAGTTGACATCGTCTGTAGAGGGTCACGTGACGGAGACGCTGAGGGCATGGAGGGGGTTAACCCTCATGTAAGTAAGCCCTTTTATATGTGTGTTGACATTGACACGACACGTGTTTCAGTTCATGTGTCACTAAACTAAACACACCTACGTGACAAACTTTGACAGATGCACCGCTAATTTGTCATCTTTTAGAAGATCACCAAAAGTGGATCTGTTTCGTGGTCAAGTTACAATTACAAAGCCCACGTTTCTTTACGAATCCAAACGTAATTGGTGGTAAATAATTACACCGGAAGTTGTAGTCGTGAAGTTAGTGTTGTTGTAATTGTGCCTTGTAATGAGTGTAATCTTAACTCTGGAGGACGAGTTAAGTTTGGTGACAGAGTATGGATGGTAAGTAGATCAATTAACTTAGTCCTGGTCATTCACCCTTCTTTCCCCGGTTTACCCCGCGATGTCAAAGAGAACCCGACCCTTGTTGCTTGGGGGTTATAACCTGCGATACACCGACGTCATATCAGGGCAGTGACTTTATGGGTGTGAAGGCCCCAGAAAGGGTTCGACTCCCGAAAACGCTGTTAAATTATGTCGCAGTGTCGCCGGATGTGACAAATGTCCCCGTATTGTGTGTTTGTGTTTATTTAGACAGTCGTTAGTTAAGTTGTGGCGTTATAAACTGGGTAGCGTTGATGTTTACCCCTCGTGTTGTGTACAACGGATTGACCCAAGGTCAGACTGACTCATTGTAAACTAAGCCTTAAATGTATCACATTGTAGCAACAGTCGAAGTCAGCGCAGCTCAAACAAAGAAACATTATATCTAAATCGTCCACACTTTGTCAACAGCAACTGTCAAAACAGACCAGAAAGTGTGTTTTATAAATCTCAAACAACATTGACTGGTCTTGTCAAATATTAATATTAGTTTACGTGGTAGAGACATATTAATATATTATATATTTAATCTAAATTATAGAAACATGTTTTTGTTATCAATATTTTTATATGATGGAGTCAACTTGGATTGTCTTCATATTCGCATGTGTGCACGAGTGATGCGTGCGTGCACACGTTTATACATATTGCAGTCAATGATGGCAGAACTACTTGATGGGTTAACTACATAAATCAGTAAAGTGTTATCTTCTGTTGTTAGTCTGGTCAACACAACTGACCGTGACACTGCGGCGCCTGCTCGAGACTTTTACCTCTATTACGTCAAAACTTACGTCTAATCACACTTGCACTTGACCTTTCTGCTTATGCTTTTTTGTCATCAATATATATATATATATATATCTTATGGAAGGTAATTTTGCCGTGTGTATTTTAGTTTATTTCTTACTGTTAGTATATTGTATTCCTTATTTTTAGCCTAGCAATTTGATTGTATACTTAGACAATACTGTTATTATTAGATACTGTTGTGTTTGATGTATATACAGTGTAGTATGATTGACGATTGTCTGAATGTACAAAGCCAAACACAGTCGTAATCGACATATATTTAATTCTACATATTTATCATGGCAGTAAATTAGCTGTCTCTTAATGAATGCTCACGGGAAACAAAAGGTCAATTATTCATTTGTAGTTATTTTGTTTAGATGTTTAAGTTATCATTAGCACTAGATAAAACCGTGTTCTGTATATAAAAGTTTCATTCCGATATATGACTTTATTTGACATTATATTGTAGGCACTTCAACAAAACCTGCCAGCTGGTTCCTGCATCGTGTACAGAAAGCCAGTCGGTGCAGAGCAACTTTTTTCACTGGCACCTGTGTAGTGGTTTGTTTTAACTTGTGTTTTAGTGGCTTATTTCTGGTCACTTATCTCATTCACTGTTGGATTGTGTTAGGCTGAACATTATCCATGTTGTTTTCTTTTTTGAAATTTGATCCAATTTATGCTAAATGTCATCGATTTGATGACAGCTGTGTTTCACTTGCTGTTTTAACATTGAAGGATGCATTAGGGGGGGATGATTATGTTCTTAGGTTTAAGTTAGTCTGTGTTGAAAAAATCATTGCGTAGAACGAGAGATTTTTTTTTGAACTGCCTATTTATTGTGTCTCATGTGTTATTGCTATGCTGTGTTATGTCTTCATGTGTCGTTCACGTTTACCATGTGAGGTTACTATCTAAGGCAGATGTTGCTAATTTATGGTAAAAAGATACGCGTACTCCAACATTTGTATAACCGGTTAAATTTTAACATAAAACGTCATTGCTTTGGAATGTTTAGAATAGTTTTTTTATATTTATAAAACAAATACTGTAATTGAGAAGCGATGTTAACAAGCTAGTCATTTCTCTATTAGCAGAACATGTCACAATCAATATTTGCGATGTTACAAGGAAAATGAGATGTTTTAGTACCGGGTATATATGGTAATAATTGTTTGTATTATTTAGCATTATATGTTCTCTATGTGTATGATGTATATGGTATCATTTCGTATCTGTAAACATCGTTATTTATTTGTATAATTATGTTGACCATACACCCATTGTCTCACGTGATTGCTCTACTGTGTGTACGTGATGGTACAACATGTGTACGAGTCACGTTTGGTATTTGCTCAGCAGTGTACTGTGGTCCAGAATTCATTGAAGGGCAATGTCACCATTCCATTTAACAAGTGATTAACGTTATAGTAGTTTAATTAACTTAGACTATTTTTAAAGTGTATGCAGTTAGTTGTACCATAATGAGGTAACTTGAAGTGTACATACTTCAAAATCGTTCATGTATATTTGTTTTACTTTAAGCCCAGCATGGTGTTTTGGTAGATACCACTCATTGGTCAGAATGTTTGTTGTGACGTCACACCACATTGTTATGCGTGTCTTTGCCACTGCAGTGAGTTAGGCAAATCTACATCAAACAGCGTGTGGGCCGCAGCGTTGTCTTTCATGGCCACTAGTGGTAGATCGATGTCGTCATGTTAACGGCTAGCTCCTATACATAAGTGTGTTGTATGCACTACAGAAATTATGTTTGAATAAAATCTACCTGATAAGTCACGTTATAATGAACTGTTTATTATTGCGTCAATAGTATTATGTGTCTGTGACAATTAAATGCTTTATTTCAACAAATAAGTCGTAGTCTGCCAAATATGTGACCACAATGCAAAAGGTAAGTTCTTATTTAGCGCAGTATCCAGTCCTTAGGACTGCTCAAAGCGCTTTACACTTTACTCCCTGGCAGACCTGTTCAATCGAACACCATCTGAACTTTTTTGGGAAGCATTCAGCCACGCTGCAATTAATGCGCGAAGATTATTCGTACACAAATATCCACCACTGTCCATAGCCAGGTACTCATTCATACAGCTGAGTGAACTGAAGCAATGTAGAATAAACGAACTTGCCCAAGGTTCAACACCGCCGCACAGGATTCGAACCGGCGTTTTCTCAGTCGAGAGTTGCCCCCTCCCCTGGTTGAAATCACACGCAGCGCCCGTTATATATAATTTGTGTGGATCTACTGTATTTATTTATGTTCTATGTTCACAATGAAGATTCCCAATAGTACCATTTAATTAAGTGGAAGCAAGCCACACATTTTTGGTGTTTCGGTTGTATAAAAAAAGTAGACGAACCAATAAAAGGCTGTTTTTTCATTTCCCTGTGATGAGATCAGAAGTGAAAGTGGTCCATAAAATAACAAGGGACGGGCGGGGCCTGGGACGATCTTTTACTTTCTCACCTAACCATCAAAACGACTACATAGAACCGCCAAACTTCGTCCCATGCGTCCGACATGCGTACACGCTTCCTTATAAAATATACACTTACATCGATCAAAAACTGAACATTTGTCACTCGAAGATGAGTCACCAAAATTATGCAACGTGGCGCCACTTGATCGCCTCCCCACCATTTTCTCAACCTGGCCTCCGTGCCCACGTGACTGCTGTTGAACCTGAAGACGCGCAATGTCCATATCAGCATGCCGTCTTGTCAACACGCTCAAGCATATGAAGGATTTATTAAACAAGCACCGTCTGTCCGTTTGTCTTGAGAAAGACCACCCTCTGTTATGGCCATATCGATTGTTTCCACTCGTTAATTGCGTAGGGGAAGTGCACCGATATTGAACCCCCTAACTTCTGAGCCCTCTTTCTCCATTCCTGTACGTGATATCGGGGATTATCAAGGATCAGGCCACGAGTTACTACAAGCTCTGTGTGCAAGCAGGAAATAGGGTCAATGCATTTGTTATTTTTTTCCACAAAATACAAAAAAGTGTTTGGTAACGGGTGACATATATTGGACTACAGTGGTTCTGATATTGGACCAGGTGGTCCGATATAGGTGCTTCTGGTTCGATAGACGTCATCTGTCTTGATGCTTTGAAAGAAACCAAGGTTCAGCACCCACTTCAGACTGATAAGAAGATAGTCGCTTAATGCATAAATGACGAAAATTACGGCGTTCCAGTGAGCATACAAATGACATGTGACGACTAAACGCCAAATAGATTTGACACAATTTAATTCTGAACTGAGAACAAACAGTTATATTTTGTCACGAATAGAAGAATACGCCAACGAAGTGATTGCCATGATAGAGTCTGTCACGGATAAACGAACAAACCAACGGAATATAATGGCCAGTAGAGTGTCTAGTAATGGCAAAAAGATACCAGTCAGTAATTGATGGTCCCTGATCACCAAATTAGGAATACGATCTTTTACTGACGCATGTCACATCCATAGTTATAGGGCAGGCCACCAGCACAACTCATATCTGTCCATATCCCACAGTGTACACATTTCACCATGGTTTATTTTCGCTGTTCGGTACACAGTACCAAGACTCGTTGTCACATTGACCGCTTTTTTCGTTTTGGCTGGCAGGAGAAAGCTGCCGTTTTTGTCTTTTTTATCTTAATTGGATCTGTTGTCTTTCTATTTATTTTGCCAACTGTTGATTTATGCCTACTTTTGTGCCTTTTGACTTTTGTTGTTAAAGTTTTTTATAGGGACTGGAGGTTATGATTTCCGACTTGGTGGTTCTTCTCTTGACCATAGAAATCGCTGGTTTGGGGATGGGAGACAGCATTGCAGGAGTGATGACCTTTCAACGCAGCTCTGGTTGATCAGTCAGCTGCCCCGTGATTGGGACTAATGCTTCATAATGACCAGCATCTTCACTCAGATTTATGTATTTGACCATAATTGCACTCCTGAAATTCCGTCCCAAATTCAAGTACACTCTCTCCAACGCAGTCATGCACTGATCGTTGTAGACAGCGTGCCGTTGCAACGATCTCTATATCCCCAATCATTTCACTGGGATTCGCCATCGATGCGATTCTGTCCTCGATACAGGCGTAACACAGTCTCTGAGGTAGATCTGCGTTCACCTTCCTCTCATCAATGTTTTCATAAAAGCCACAGTTGTCTAGTATATGTGCAATCATGTTGGATCGTAGCGCATCAGCGGAAGTCATTTCTCGTATTCTCATTCGCAGGTCCTTTAAATTGCCATCGTTGTCTCTTTCTGCATACTGCATACCGAGATCTTGACAAATAACAACGGCTCGGAAGAAACAACGTCCATCTGCACTGGTTGCGACACACCAGAAACCACTCTGTCTGCTGCTTTTGGATGGGCATGGATCATTGGACTGTTGCTCGCTCGTGGACAGGTTTGGTTGTTGGATTGTTGCTCGCTTGTAGACGGGCTTGGGTCATTAGAGTGTTGTTGCTCATTTGCGAACAGGCTGGGTTTGTTAGACTGTTGATCGCTCATTGATGGGCATGGGTTGGTTGTGACATGCCTGAAACTATTCTGCCTGGTGCTTGTGGATGACCTCAGCTCATTGAGCTGTTGCTTGTTTGTGGGCGGACGTGGATCATTGGACTGTCGGTTGCACGTGGACAGGCTTCGGTTGATGGACTGTTGCTCGCTCGCGGACGAGTTTGTTGTATTTGACGAGTTGTCATTCTGCATAGTGCCATCTCTGGCAGAATTCGATGGAACATCTATACCAGTTTCCGAGTAGGACAACTTGAACCTTCCAGCCGCGGCGAAATCTGCATCAGTCCATATGTTCCGAGCACAAGGCCAAATGCTTGTGCACTTGAAACCATTGGCAGCAGTTGTCATGGAAGCAGAGCGTACGTATGCCCTTCCGAAGATACGGCAGACTGAGGAGATGGTGACTGTAGTTTGTTTGGTCCTCAGCCAAGTGTCACATTCCTCATTGTAATATGTCATCACAGGTTTATAGAAAACCTGATCAAGAGGTTGGAGACGGTGCGTTGTGTGTGGAGGAAGATATAATATGACGACGCCATGGTCCCGGGCGTGTGTGATGAATGACCGTCAAGAATAAACAGAACATGTTTGTCTTTGGTGCAGCCAACATGACATACAAAGTGCTTCAGCCAGACAACGAAGAGTTCCTTGTTCATCCAGCCTGATTCATTATTCACTTTGACGCTTCCAGTGATTCTATAATGCGTTTACGCCTGAAATTATCATTGGTGGAACATAGTTGCCCCTGCACTCATGGTACACACCACTGTTGTAGTAAAGCCTCTCTCACCACTAGTAAGAGATCCGATTTGTTTTTTTCTATTTTCCCAAGGACCCGGCCAGGCTTCTGCACAGTTGTTATACCCGATTCATCCACGTTAAAGATGTTTGTAGCATCGAATCAGCACGTGTCAACGAAAGTTTCTAGTTTATTGTAGAACTCATGCAAACTCTCACGATTGAACCCTTTGGCTCTCGTAATAGAAGTTGCCTCGGCTTGACGGAGGGAGAGTTCAGGGTGTCTCCTCATAAAATCACGGTACCAATGTCTGCTAGCTGCTTGTTTTTCAGTGCAATGCCTTATCCCACTCGCTTCAGCCAACTGATATGCCATATCCATAAAATCTTGGTCATACCAATCAGCATATTCTCCAGTTCTAAACATGCTCCACCAGCATTTTCTCAAACTCTGGCGGCAGAGGGCAAGGGCGACTAAAATACTTTCTTGGACCATTAGCGATTTTGTTTTTGTTGTTTAGGTGCCGCTTCAGGGTAGCCTTCGGAATCCCATAGGTCCTGCTAGTTGCGTTGAGGCCGGCGTCTCCATTTCTGAATGACATGACCGCTCTATCCAGTTCCTCTTGTGTCCACTTTCCGTAATTGCCTCTGGAAAATATAATTTGTAGCCTCAATCAATCAAACAGATGCGACATTCCCAAGTATTTCCTTGATATAATATAATAATAACTTATGCAAACCTATACATTTTACAAAGCACATCAACTTACCAATCAAATGTTGGTATATGTGGTGAGATTTCGCTAACAAAAAATTAAAATGTTGCCACGGTAATGCAATTATTGACCATTGCTAACAAAATAAGAGGCAGTGTCACATTCTTGATTGTCTGTGAAAATAATAGTCATGTCTATCAAACTTTAAGCAACGTGTGGTGATTGTATTATCAATAAAATAATGAGGTGTTTTGAAGAAACAAATATTAGTTTTTTAGTTTCCCGCATATTCCAGCAAAACTGTCCAACAAAGTGAATATTTCAGAAAATAATATACCCCGTGTTTAAAAATGTAGGCCTCCCCTCTTACTCAACAAGGCCCCGAGCCATAAGTAGGAGTCTAATATACACATGCAGAAACTTCAATATGACACATTTTCATATATCATGTGTGTTGGGATGGTACGTATAGTGGACTACGGGTGTCTTATATTGGACCAGTGGTCCTACATAGGACACCCCGACTGGTCCAATACCGGTCGAAGGCATAATTAACTTCTTCGATGTGATTCTCGGAAACTGTACAATTTTCCGTCTTCATTCCTCTCATGCACGCTATATAGACCGTCGTGTACAATCTACTCTGTAACAGGCTTTGCATCACGCCTTCAAAGTTGGTTAAAACTCGATGCACACCACTCTCAATGGTAGTACTTCGTTTGTACAACATTTTATTGCAATGAACAGTCGTCTTCTACAAATATTGCAAATAATAAAGTTGTTCGAGCAACATTTATTTACAAAGAACACATATGGTAATCATAATCTTCGTTATCAACTTAAAAATTGCAATTGTAATTGCGATGTATTTGTTTTAATTTGTACTATGCCTAATTTACCAAGACAAATGTACGCCTACATTTTCGACTTGTTTTGTTGGTAATTACCATAACAAACACATATAATAGTTTCTAACGGCAATTTGCCCTTCGCTGCGTCACAGCTAACCGGGAAGTTACGTTTGTACGCAGTAGCAGTGAAATGTTCTAGAATCTAGAAAAAGTTGGTGTGTCCAATAATAGTAACATTTATGGTGAATATAAGAATAACGCTAGGTTTATAATATCCAGTTTTGAACAATCGTAGCGGTGTGCGGCGGTCAGTCGTAGGCCAGTCACAAGCTTATGTAGAGCGCAGTCGCGCAGCGTTAAGAGCTCCGGACTCTCAACTGAGAGAACGTGGGTTCGAATCCAGTGGGCAAGTTCGTTTACTCTACATTGCTTCAGTTCACCCAGCTGTATGAATAGACAGTGGTTGATATTTGGCGATAGACAGTGGTGGATATTTGTATACGAATAGTCTTCGCGCATTAATTGCAGCGTGGCTGAATTCTTCCCAGATAAGTCGAGACGGTGTTCGATTGGTCTGCCAGGGAGTAAAGTGTAAAGCGCTTTGAGCAGTCCTGAGGACTGGATACTGCGCTGTATAAGAACTTACCTTTACCTACCTTTACGATCATACGCGATTTGGCTACGACCGTCGAGATGCGTCGCAGCGTAGACAATCGGGCGGTGAGCGGCTAGCTACATTAAATTTGTTGCCGCGCCGACACTTGAAAGGTAAAAGATTTGTGAATTTTACCCGAATACCGACGCTTAGCTACTCGTGCCGTTAGTTATGTTTCTAATATTTTTGTCGATGCGTATGAAAGATATTACGGCATATTGTGGTTCCTAATTGCAAACAAATATGATCTACACAACAAATAATATTGTATTGATAACGTGTAGCGAATAATTTGAGTATTTGTTTACTGTTAAAAGTGGATCTCCCATCGCGATAAAATAGACTGATCCACACACCATTAGCAATGGGCGCTATAGTACAAGTCGATCTTTGATGTGAGAGGCACGCGATGCCCGTCGTTAACTGATATTTTGCTAAACATTCTTTGTGCTATTTTCGCTGTTTGTTATCTCACTTTATATGATCGAATATGTTTTATGTATACTGTAACATGTATGTGTTACGTTAAAAACGATTAGGGAATCACGAAATATTTAGTCAATAACAGGAATGTCGGCAAACGGTGCTGCTATGCCCATGTCCGACCGGCGATAATAATTATGTTGGCATGTCGTTGCTATTTAGACCGACTTTCAAATTGCACATACGATCTATGGATACGCATGGGAAAGTATTTACTAAATAATATATATTTTTTACTCTACTTTGGAAATAATGTACATATTTACGTTATATGTCAAATTAAAGCAAATATAATATCATATAATAAAGTAATGTCGATGGTAGAATGCACAGCGGACCGAGATCGACGACATTTAGTTGTTCCTTTTGTTATACGACCAAATCATTTTGAAATGTACATTAATATATTTTAAAACGAATATCCAAATTTACAAAAGTACAAAGAAACAGTGACTGTGTTAAATATGCGAATACAGATTTTCCCTGACTCAAGGTGATCAGGGAAAGGAAACCCAGTCACAAAAAGTCAGATAAAAACCAAACAACACAATACAGCTCAATGAAACTGGTTTTAATGCCTACATATCAAATGTATCTTCCAAGTGTTCATATATTTATTTGCCTGAGTTGTATTTTTAAAGTTTGTGTTTGTCTCCTGCCATGTGCTAAACTGCTAAAACCTCATTTTGAAAACATGATATGTCTAAAACTATCATTCATATCCATCTTAATTTTGCGTACTAAATGTATATGTTGTTGTCCTTGGACAGGTATAATATTATGAGATTCAAGATATTAATAAAAAACTGGTATTAGGTCAAAAATGGCTTTTTATAACAAAATACTTGCCCGATCCCATATTAGAAGCAAAATAGGTGAGTTAGATGTTTGCCGGAATGCCTTCAATGTTACTGTTGATCGCACATAGTTCATAAAATATTCCACATCCGTTGGTCTGCCACTGGACAATAGTTCGGCCCTATCGTTTTCTTTATCATCGTCACATTGACAAGTTTGGAGTCACGTGCTGGTCGTAAAAGACACGTGCACACTCTAATATACAATTAAGATGCTGCTGCGAGCCACTGCGCTCGTTTCTATGGTGAGTCATATGCGTGGGAACAGGGTGCAAAGGGGTAACTGCCCCTGGAATTTCGCTGAGGGCAGACATATTATGGTTCTGCCTCCCCCCCCCCGAATAAATCTGAGCGTGCATGTGGGTTTTTGGCGAGCGTCAATGGGCAAATCGAAGTATTCTGGAATCCATAAGATGTTTTTTTTTCGTGGCGATTGTCAATGAGGTGCAACTGGAGGTTTTTGATGAGCTTCGAAAATGTTGAACGTCGCTGCGGCCCGCGAGAAATATTCCCACCGCCATCCCTCGTCTTCGATGTCAGCCGAGAGCCGAGGCAGCGGAGAAGTTTAAATTACCGCGGCGCGATGCAGAATAATAATTTTCAAGAACTACCCCCCCCCCCCCCCCCGTCTTCCGCTGTCGAGACCCAGCGGAGCGGAATGGCGCTGAAGCTCCAGATTGTTTTTTACTTACATTAATGGTTTAGCATAATGCGTTCACAATATGTGTTCACCTCCAAACTGATATATATATATATAGATATATATATATATATATATATATAGAACACCACTGAATCCGGCCATGCATCTCATGCATGTAATATGAGGCCATAAAGAGAAGCAACATGAGGAATACACGTGTGTCTATGTACACGACCACTGTCCTCTTGAACGTGCTTGTCACTGTCACATGCATGTAATATGAAGTCAAAAAGAGAAGCAACACGAGGAAGGCACGTCTATGCGGAGCGGAATGGCGCTGAAACTCCATATTGTTTTTTACTTACATTAATGGTTTAGCACAATGCGTTCACAATATGTGTTCACCTCCAAACTGATATATATATATATATTATGTATATATATATATATATATATATATAGAACACCACACCACCTGCAGTTGAGCACTTCTGTGTGTTCAAAGTAGTGCCATCTCTTACAACATTACCAAGTACAACCCAATAGTTGGTTTTACTGAATCCAGCCATAAAGAGAAGCAACATGAAGAAGACGCGTGTGTCTATGTATACGACTACTGTCCTCTTGAACGTGCTTGTCACTGTCACATGCATGTAATATGAGGCCATAAAGAGAAACAACATGAGGAAGACGCGTGTGTCTATGTACACGACCACTGTCCTCTTGAACGTGCTTGTCACTGTCACATGCATGTAATATGAGGCCATAAAGAGAAACAACATGAGGAAGACGCGTGTGGCTATGTACACGACCACTGTCCTCTTGAAAGTGCTTGTCACTGTCACATGCATGTACTACAGTGGTGTAGCCAGAGGGGGGCAAGGGGGCCATGCCCCCCCAATCCCGGAAAATTAGGAGGGTATAGGAGACTGAAGACATATAACTGGTTACCTGATTTATAGAGTGACAAGGTACAGAGGTTATAGGGGTGACTGTGTATGACTTCCACGTCTTTGGCAAAGACATTTGTCATCATTCAAATGGGATTGAGTTACCAAAAGTAGAGGAATCCCGTTACTTCTGCCGTAGGCGATAAGCATCCAGCAGGTTGCAGTCCAAGAGGTTACTGGGCAACGAATATGTCATCATTCACAATGTGTTTGATGGCTAATGCCTATTAATATATCAACACAAGGATGCAAAATGATAGTTGCCCGGCAAGATGATTAGTTACTAGACTAAGATCAAGTTGCAACCTGCCAAAACGGCCAAAGCAATTTATGTAGTCGATTTTCCACTGAGTAGTCCGAACTTCGTATTGTGAATTAATTAATTTTAATAAGCGACAACGTTACACATGACAGGAAAATTTTTGTGAAGCTCACTCGACGCCGCCAGAGCGGTACGGATTTTTTGTGAAATATTGGTTGAACCCCAGCGACTCATCACACACACGCAAGCACGCACGCACGCACGCACGCACGCACGCACGCACACACACAAACACACACATATAATAATTATATACATACATACGTGTGTGTGTGTGTGTGTGTGCGTGCATGCGTGCGTGCGTGCGTGTGTCATATACCGCTACTCATTGCTTGCTTGAATGCCAGATGGCCCGCTCCAATACAAAATCCTGCCTAGGCCCCTGATGTAATATGAGGCCATAAAGAGAAGCAACATGAGGAAGACACGTGTGTCTGTGTACACGACCACTGTCCTCTTGAACGTGCTTGTCTCTGTCACATGCATGAATATGAGGCCATAAAGAGAAGCAACATGAGGAAGACACGTGTGTCTGTGTACACGAACACTGTCCTCTTGAACGTGCTTGTCACTATCACATGCATGTAATATGAGGCCATAAAGAGAAGCAACACGAGGAAGACACGTGTGTCTGTGTACACGACCACTGTCCTGTTGAACGTGCTTGTCACTGTCACATGCATGTAATATGAGGCCATAAGGAGAAGCAGCACGAGGAATACACGTGTGTCTACGTACACGACCACTGTCCTGTTGAACGTGCTTGTCACTGTCACATGCATGTAATATGAGGCCATAAAGAGAAGCAACACGAGGGAGACACGTGTGTCTGTGTATACGTTCACTGTCCTCTTGAACGTGCTTGTCACTGTCATATGCATGTAATATGAGGCCACAAAGAGAAGCAACATGAGGAAGACACGTGTGTCTGTGTACACGACCACTGTCCTGTTGAACGTGCTTGTCACTGTCACATGCATGTAATATGAGGCCATAAAGAGAAGCAACATGAGGAAGACACGTGTGTCTGTGTACACGACCACTGTCCTGTTGAACGTGCTTGTCACTGTCACATGCATGTAATATGAGGCCATAAAGAGAAGCAGCACGAGGAATACACGTGTGTCTACGTACACGACCACTGTCCTGTTGAACGTGCTTGTCACTGTCACGTGCATGTAATATGAGGCCATAAAGAGAAGCAACACGAGGGAGACACGTGTGTCTGTGTACACGTTCACTGTCCTCTTGAACGTGCTTGTCACTGTCACATGCATGTACTATGATGCGCGTGTCTGCTTCCTTATTTAAATGCAAAACATCTCTAACAGTTGATTTTGCGCATTTGTTGTCGTGAAATCCCCCACCCACGACGAGTTCACATCCATCGGGCAGGTGCTTACCGTGCTCCATCATGTAATGGATGAGACAGTGAGCCAGGCCAGCCTTGTTTTCATCTACGGACGTGTTTGACAAAGATGATTCGGGAAGATTATGCATGGAGAGCCTACATCTACAACAATTACTATATTATTTGCATGTCTGTTTGATTCGATGTTTATACGTAACATAAGTCTGTAAAGGTATGATAAAATATTACGTGCCGTGGTTTTTCATTGGGATGGTGTTTACATCTACCCATTAACTAACTAAACGATTACTTGAGGCTGTTCTGAGTGATCTCGCAAGCACACTGTGTTGACACTCAAACAGCTACCGTCTCATCAACAACTATGATTGTTTGTAGGCGTCTGTATCGTGCTGGAATGAACTTTCTTAAGTACGTTTCATCCCAGTTCAGCAGATCTGAGACGGCTGTCCGTGGACTGCTAGTAGCAGTAATGTCATCTGTTGGAACTACAGCATTTTCCTCTAGCCTTGATTAACCAAGCCCCGTGATGTGGCGCCACTATTTGTTGCACAAAAAAAACTGCATCCAGAGACGTCTTGCTGTTGCAGTGAAGGAGGTGGGGTTGGTAGGTGTATAATTGGAAGTGTGTTGTGAGCCTCAGTGAGTTTCTGTGAAACTCACGGGGGTGTAATCATACATTTTTGTGAGTCTTAAGGCTTAACTTAAGGTGCAGGTGAGGGTTTCTCGATCTGAGCCGAACCAAATTCTGTAGTCCCACCGCCGTAACTTTAGCTTCTCCACTGTCTCTGCTCGACTGGTGACATCGGATGATTGGGGGGGGGGGGTGAAGGGGAGTATGGGGCGGAGGGGGGGGGGTGCTGTTGAAAATGTTTCGTCATTGCACAGCCGTAATTTCACCGTCTTCTCGCTGTCTCTTGCGCTGCCTCCTATAACTCGTCTCAACTGCTGGAATGGGAAGACGGGCGGGGGAGGTCTGTTGATTTTTTTTGCCGCTACGCCATGTCGCTGTATCTTCACTTCAACTTTTCTTCAGTTTCTCCGCTTGCTTGTCTGGCTCAACTGTGACATCAGAAGATGGGGTTTGGTATTGAAATTGTTCACCGCCGCGTCAGCATAATTTCTGCTTATTTAACAAGATTGCCACGCAGATGATTAACTCTAGATGGCAGGTGGACAAGGAAGCCTTTTGGCTTATCGAGAGTTCAACCCTTTTTTCTTTACAAGTATCCCGCCCTTCTGAGGTGTGTGTCGATTTTAGTTTTTACATATTCATGGCATGACATGGAGCTGGGGTGTTGTGCTTGGCAGTAGCTCCCACGACAGCTGTCTTCAATTTCAATTCAAGGAACGTTTTTCATATTTCTCAGGTGCGTGTATAGAGGTACATACATTACTTCGGACGTTTACATTTTACTTGAAAATGATTACTGGTGCCGGACTGTTATAGTTTTTAATCGACATTCGTCTACGCTTGCCTTGAGAACCGGTTACAAACTTGTCAAGCAGAACGCTTTGGTCTATTCTTGGATAACACCGGACCACGGACAACTTTTGTGCAATCGCCGATGATACTCAGTGTCGCAAGACGCACTTCAGCATGCGTGTGTGTCAACATCAGTGGTGCGTTATTCTAGGACACATTTGTTGTCAACTGCCGCCCATGCGACCAGGTATATAAGATATCCGGTGACCTGCTGTGTGAATCTTCTCTTTCACCAACTGGGCATCTCCAAGTGTTCGACTACGAAACGTAAACACCGTGGCGGTCGTAAAGTCGCAAAACAGATCGGGACAATAATTCACTACGCAAGAGTACCGACGTTGCCACAACCAAGCCGAAATGTACCAAATTTCATAACTTTACCATTATATAAACAGGTACAGCGCGATCAAGGCGTACGAGTATGCTACGTTAACGCACAATCGTGTCGGAACAAAACACTCGCCATCGCGGATCATATACTTGAAAACCATCTCGATATGATGACGATATGCGAAACGTGGTTGAAGCCTTCGAGCGACGCCAATGTGATTACATACATTGTACCATATGCATATTCCATCAAGCACACGCCGAAATCGTCTTACACAAATACCGTTACCGATGCCGATGCGTTTCGATCCTTTGAACACCTACGTCATCCACGAGAATCGTTGTTATTTACCGACCCCCGCCATCAGTGAAAAATGGCTTGTCAACAACTGTGTTTTTTTAAGAATGGGACCGTTTGATCGACCAGTATGCCATAAAACCTGGACCTCTGATTATCATGGAACATTTGAACTTTCATATTGACAACGCTGCAAATGTTGACGCACGGCGACTGACCAATTCTGTGAATGCCACAGGGATGGTGTTGCATGTTCGCGGGCCAACCCACAGGAAAGGACACACTTTGGATGTACTCATGACCCGCAGCAAGGACGAACACCTTGTTCGAAAAGTTACCGTTACGGATATGAGCCTTTCTGACCACTTTGTGGTGAGTTTCAACATAGACTTTGTTCAACATCGCACTCTTTTGATGAAAATCAAATATTGCAAGTTACGCAACAATAATGTAGTTTCTTTTCGACAAGACATTCCACTGTTCTGTTCGGATGATCTTGACTTGCTGAACGTAGAAGAACTGGTTGATCAATACGATCATAATGCAGGTCAGCTTAGTTTATTCGCACGCGTCCGTTGTTCAAGATAAATACAAGACTGGCTGCATCTCGCCATCAAGAAGGCTGGACTAAATCCAGAATCAATGCAGAATTATCGACCTGTATCGAAACTGACATTTCTTTCTAAAGTAATCGAGCGCGTTGTAGCAAAACAGCTGAACGTCCATATGCAAGGGAACAACTTGCACGACCAGTTTCAATCGGCATATCGACAAGATCACTCAACTGAAACGGCTCTGCTTA
Source organism: Escarpia spicata (assembly GCA_963995525.1). NCBI lineage: Eukaryota > Metazoa > Annelida > Polychaeta > Sabellida > Siboglinidae > Escarpia > Escarpia spicata. The sequence continues at coordinate 65,614,097 of OZ023211.1, forward strand.
AAGTTCACAATGACAGTCTGTCTGCAGTAGACCGTGGCTGTGTTGTTGTGTTGGTTATGCTTGACTTGACCGCCGCTTTCGACACCATAGTCCACTTAATTCTATTGAGCAGACTCACTCACATATTCCGTGCCACTGGCGCTGCGCTTGAGTGGTTCAGATCTTACTTGTCCGGTCGGCATCAAGTCGTTCGTATTGGAAGTGTCAAATCCTCCCCAACTGCTGTGCCGTTTGGTGTACCGCAAGGCATCGTACTCGGGCCATTGCTGATCACTGCATATATCACACCACTTGGCGACGTCGTCGAGAAATCTGGCTTGGATTATCACATATATGCCGACGACACGCAACTTTATGTTTCGTTTTGTCCTGGTGGAGATGGCCAACTTGAACTCAATGGATCGTTTGTGCTGTTGCCTAGAAGAAATTGGCGAATGGTCTCGGACCAATTTACTGAAATTAAATGATCAGAAGACAGATGTCATGGTGTTTGGTACTAAACAGAAATTGTCACTACTAAAGGAGATTCGTATTTTTGACTCGACTTTGACTTCGTCTTCAAGTGCGAGCAACCTGGGCGCTCTATTTTGTTCAATCCCTCAACATGACTAACCACATAAGTACCATTTGCCGAACAGCGTATATGCACTTCCACAACACCAGTCGTATGAGGCAATACCTCACAACATATGCGACTAAACCACTTGTGCTCGCTTTCGTCATATCTAGATTGGACTACAGGAACGCGTTACTGGCTGGACTACCACGAAACCACATTCACAAACACCAGCGAATCCAAAACATGGCAGCCAGAATCATCACGTCTAAAAGAACTACACTGGCTGCCAATCAATTGCCGAATGTTATGTATGTCTCTCTCTCTTCTACTACACCATTCTCCATCCCTCTCTCTCTTTCCCCTCTCTCCTCTCCTCTCCCTCTCCCCCTCGGTCTCACTCCACCACTGTCTCTCTTCCTCCCTATGCCTCCCTCTTCCTCTCTCTCCCTCGCTCTCCCTCTCTCTCCATCGCTCTCCTTCTCTCTCTCTCCCTCCATCGCTCTTCCTCTCTCTCTCTCTGCCTCGCTCTCCCTCTCTCCTTGTCTCCTTTCTCTGTGTCACTCTCTTCCCCTCTCCCTGTCTCTATGGCTGATGTCTGTCTTGAGAGACTGTCATCTACTGTTCCTTGTTGTGACTACTCAACTGATGTTTATTTGCTTGTTGTAGAAAGTGCGGCTGACTGCTCCAAGTGTTTTATGGCAAACGTGTGTGACAATTACTCTTGACTTGACTCCAAAATGGCCACTGTTCGGAGTAATGTTGTGCAATAACTCGAGAACCAAAAATGATAGAATCATAAATGAGACCACTTTTAGGCGTTTTCCGCAACAACTGTTTTTTTCTCCAGTTGTTACGGAGAACCAATTAAGATGTATTCAGTCTAGGAGTTGTTTGTTTTAAGTTTCATGCTTTGCATCTAGCTATTGATGTCTCTAATGCACCGTGATTACTGTCCATAGAATTGGCATTCAAACTACAGTACGCCTGATGGTCATCAGCATACACATGCCCCAGCTTACCTTGCTGATCAATGATATGATAAATAGGGCTAAGATACTTTGTGAATTCCACAGGACCGAGGCATGATTCTTGCGGTACTCCCTGATCAAGTTTAAACTGGTCAGACACAGTACCATCAATAATAATTGATTTAATTTGAAGATAAGACGAAAACCAATTTAGAGCTGTGCTTGATACAGGAAAAGAAGAATTCACAATAATCAACAAAATCTTATGGTCCCCAGTATGAAAAGTCAACAACAAGTAAATTAAAACCAGTTGTGTTCTGTTGGTCCATGTTTAAAAGAATGTCAGACTGGACCTTAACAAGTGCAGTTTCAGTAGAATGTCCAGCTCTATACGCCGACTGACAAGGTGACAAGGAAATCCACATTCTGAATGAAAGCAAAGTTGGTCTACAACAGCCCGTTCTGATAATTTAGAGATATACTGGTGATTCGACACAGGGCGCAGACATGGGGTCAAATGCAAATGCATTTGCATTTAAATGCATTTAAATGCAACTGATCCAGTGTTCGCATTTGCATTTGAAAATTTGGAGCCAAACTATTTGCATTTAAATACATTTTAAAAGTATTTGAAAAATCAAATACTTTTCAAATAATTATAGCATTTAATTATGTCAATGAAAACTGTTATCACATCTGTACTTAATTAAATTGTTGCGTGGTCTAGGTAGTTGATACAGGTCACTCATGTTACTTAAGTGATCACCGAGGCATGACATTCACTGAGAGACAAATGGCCTTCCGATGGCTCTTTTATTGGCTGACCAACTGCAGCATTTGCATGCTTTGATCATTAACTACTTGGGTCATTATCAGATGGATGATCAGTGTATCTATCAGTTGGCCTTTGGCAGGGTCAGGTTAGCAAGCATTTAATTAACAGTGGGTGGCTTATTCTAATTTTATTGGAAGACAGTGCATCAATGGGCACAGGAAATGGAAAACAGGATTAACCTGTCACAGGAGAAAATTTAATTTTGCATTTGACATAAACAAAATGTATTTGCATTTGAAATGTCAAAAGTATTTGCATTTGCATTTAAATACTTTTCAATGTATCTGACCACATGTCTGACTGTCTGTCAGGGCGATAGTTTGTTGGAATAGGATCCAGTCCTGCTTTTTTAAGCAGTGGCTCTACAAGTGCAGTCTTCCATTCATGTGGGAATTCCCCAGCAGCAATGGAGCAATTGATGATGTGTGTAAGGAATGGCACCAATGCATCAATATACTATTTGACCAGTTTGGTTGGCATGGGGTCCAGAACATAGCTGGTTGTCTTAGAATTCATAACCAACTTGTGCACATCATCATCAGAGACTGCAGCAAATGTATCTACATTATCACACACACACTTTCTCTGGTTTCTGATGATTTGACGGGAGGTTTTGCTAGGCAACATATCACGTGCTGGATTGGTTAATTGCAGCGTGTTCGGCCAGTATTGCCAAAGGGTTGACATTGGTTGTTATGTAGCGAATATAACATAGTATAATGTTCTTCACTTGTTGTGCTCATTATGTTATTATATAGGATTTGTCTAAATTTGATTTGTATTGTATGTATTGTAATGAGTTACAATAAATTTGATTTGATTTGGTTATGCTTCAGGTGGCGTGCCTAACCTGGATGGCATGACATTTGGTCAGCACGAGAAGATGCTAGAGGGTTGTGTCAGCAACCTGTATATCCAGGGCAAGGGACCCCTGGACCTCACCACTGACGCTGTCGGGGTATGTCGTGGCGCCCTGACACCCCTCATTACTGCGGCCATCCAGTTGCTACAGTGTTCTTGTTTCTTTAAGTTTGGGGGCCAGTGTTACAGACAGTGTTACATTTGTTAAACAAAGTGTGTTATTTTGTCAGCTTTATTAGTTTTATTAACATAAATGTAACCGATTAAAATTATATATCTCGGCTGGTTGATACTTGATTTGAAACTTATTAACATAATAAGAACTGGTTGATATTTCAAACAAAAGCACAGTTTTGTTGTCATCTTGCTGAAAAGTGTCTGATAAAAAGATCTATTATATGACTGATGAAATTATTAAGTATTGGAAATCGTGACAAGTGGCAAACAAAATGTCATGAAAGTGGATGCCTATGCACCGCTGGAAGGGATATGTTAGAGGATTGGTTGGTTGGTTCTGCTTGGCCTGATGCTGTAATAAGACAAGCTGAAGAGTAGATATTGACTTAGGCATCAGAGCCAAGTCAACCCAAGAGAAACGTTCAATGTATTTTCAATGTTGCCAACAGAATCTAGACACTATAAACTTGTGTGTAGCTACAATGATACAAAATGTCTAGATCAGGTCTATGCGAAACAGGAGGTTAACTAATGTCAGAGTGAAATGTACCATTAGCCTGTAAATGTGAATTCTTTGTAATTTTGCTTAATGTGTACACATTTTCTAGCAGTAAAATGTCGTCCCTGAATGGTGAAGGGCAAATTCATAAAGAAATGTTAATATGATGGCGAGATAAGGTAATTATGTGCAATCATATCACTAGATCATGCCAACAGAAGTGATGGTCTGATGCAAAGTATTTATTGAGCGCAAATGCCAAATTTGAAAAAAATACTAATTGAATATTTTTCCACACAGAAACAGAAACAGAGTTGTAGGGAAAAGAAATCTTGTGATGTATTTGATTAGAATGTGCAACATTTCACATATCCCGTGCCTGCTTTTGTAGTTTTGTAGAGTTGGATGAACCATGTGTGGTTTAACGATATATATGTTCAAAATACAACATTGTTGCCTTATATTTTAAATGCCAGTACGTTATAATGAACATGTAAAAAACCCATTAAAGAAACGTTAGGTTTTCGTTGTAAATTATTTAAAGATTTATTAACATGCTCGTCTAGCTGTGGATATCTGACCTGGTGAATACTAGATGCTAATTAGTTCCAAGATGAACACAGTTTATGGTGTGTAGATCTACATTTAGCTGGGTCACTCGATTCAAGTATGTATACTATCAATAGTAACTTGTGTATTATTTATTTTTATATTAAGAAACAATGTTTCCTCAAGAAGAGCATTATTTTGTTATTCCCTAGCTTGAAATTGTTTGAAACATTTGACATTCAGTAACACTATCTCTTAAAACTTGTATTTAAAATAAATCTCAAGGTGGCAATAACCCCACAGATGTCACTGGCCACGTATTCTTGAATATAATACACCTTTATGGTAAACACATCAAGAACTGGCATTATGTTAATTAAGCAAAATGCAAGTTGATTTGTACTTAAATCTAAAGAAGTGAAAACAAAAAGACAAGTCACTCATTACCTCTGTTCATGGATTAAATAAAAGAGAATTGCCTGTTTTAATACACATGTTTGTCTAAAAATATTGTTGTCATACCAATTGCTAATGCCTAATATTATACAGCATATGTGTACATGATTATAGATGTGTCAATACATTTTTTACAAAACTGTTAACTTGTTATGACAAGTGTTCATGTGATAGTGAAACCCTGATAATCTAAAAACCATAACATCAGTACATAATATACCTGGTTAATTTTTTTTTAATCCATAATTTGCTGTGCTATTTCCAATAGTTGTTTAAGTGGAATTAACGTAATTTAGGTGGAGTTATTGTAAACGGCTGAAATTACTGAATGAATAAATGTGTGTGTGCACAACCAGTAATGTATGACTGAACAACAGCAGGGATCGAACCTGCCACACACAACACTGAAACACTGTTGTCACAAACAACACAGTTCAACAGTTTTTAAACAAACAAATGACATAGTATGTCTGCATTTACAACACAATACTCTAATAGCATTCAGTCACAAATATACTGTTTACATTGTTCCAAAAGTCATATGGTACATACACGTATCAGCAATTTCATAAACGAGTGTTAAATGTTTCACAAAAGAAATAATATCGTATGTTTGTATAATTTGACAGAAAAATAATACAATATATACTTGTTACGAATCTTTCTGAACAAACCTATAAACCCACTTTTTAAGTGTTAGGTTCCCAAGTGGATATATCCCAAGTAATCCCCTTGGGCAACACGATGAATCCACATGAATCCTTGTGAGGAAATTTAGTGTGACGATAGACACGTCACCAAAAGTGTGTTTGCAGTGTGCCGAGTGTATTTGCAGAACACTATCAATTGCTTTACTACATGTATCATTATATTTATTAAATATTCACAAACATTAACATGAAATATACACTTGAAAGTGGATACATCTATAACACTATTATATTCTTAGCATAGCTGTATCGATTTGTTATTTACACATAAAATACAAGTTTTGTAAAACTAATAAAATAACAAAATCGATACAGCTATGCTACGAATATAATAGTGTTATAGATGTATCCACTTTCAAGTGTATATTTCATGTCCACATATTACTATTCATTGATGACCGAGTCTCGACTGTTGAGATCTCGGTGTATTCACTAGTCATTACAAGGTCAAGGAGCTATGGTTTGGTTGTACCTTTACCTCTAGTGGGCTCTGTAATATGTTGCACCACATAAGTCTCGATTTTTTTAAATTAATTTAAATTATTTATCTTCAGTACTTGCTGCTGTAGTTGAGATTATTTACTAATCAATCTACGGGTAGTTGAGATCTCCAAGTATAGCAGAACATGTGAAAAACATTTCTCACTTATTTTATCCAGCAATTTCTTAAGGTTGTCATTGTTCTCAGTGGTGCTATTAGGGCTTCTATAAAAAAGCGCCCAAGAGAAGGGTATCCTTCCGTTTCAGTACCAAAATGCAAAACAGTGCTTCATTCAACTCAACATCAAACTGGTGTACTTAAAATGCCAAAAAATTGTGAATAAACAAGAACATCCCTCTGCCTTTGCCTTCACTCGTGTTCACAGTTTCCATACAATGCAATTCCAAGTTGTATTCCTGCGTTGTAAGTCGTCTTTTAAAATGTGATGGAGTTGAGTGGGTTTTTTATTTTACCTTTTAGTCCAGTTAGTCCTTCTTTTGTCAGTACATCATCATTTGTAAACCATACAATTATTTCTTCTGTGCAGGCACTTACGAGTAGGAGTAAATATCACATTTTCAAATTGGCAGGAGGTAATCAGTCTAATACCACAAGGATCAGTGAGTGGCCTTCTTCTTTTTGTAATATTCAAAAATGATTTACCTGATGTTATAAAGGTCTGTCATATTTTATTGTTTGCGGATAATCTGATGCTTTTTAGTCCTATTTATACCGAAGAGTACCGCACAAAACTACAATAAGATCTTATCTCTGTCGAACGCTGAACAGATACATCACTTTTGAAAATGTTATCCACATAAATGTATCCATATGAGAATTGGATCATTATTCAGAAGGAATAAAGCCTATTCATTGGGATACAACCAGACAACACTTACAAGTACGGACAATGTGAAAGTTATTCAAGTCACTTTCGATCAATCGCTTGCTTTTGAAGCATATATGTCAGAACAAAAATAATAAAGCCAATTAGATGATGGGGATAATCCGACGTACTTTCGTTCACATGGATAAAAAGTGGTTTTCTTTAAGTCCATTCTTAATTAAATATATTACAGCTCTTGAAAATGGTCGGCGCAGAGCAACCAAATGAATTCCTGGTTTCAAAGACCTTGAATAGAAACAACGTTTACAGAGACTGAAATTACCAACTCTATCATACTTTCACCACACGGGAGATATGGTGGAAATGTATGATAAGTTAAGAGGGAAATATGATCTAGCAGTCTTATCCAATGTTGTTGCTTTGGGAGCCAACGAAGCACATACGAAAAGGTACCACTTAAATATTTAAAGAAAGATGCCGATTAAATATTAGAAATAACTCATTTATATACAAACGCACAGACGTCTCCCACAGTATGTGGTTGAGGTTTCACCGATGCAGTCGTTTGACACAAAATATATAAGTTATACCAAAACAACCCTATGGAAACTGAATACACTGCCCCACTCCTATCTTAGACTGTTCCAGACTCAGACGCATGCACACAATCCGAGCATATGTCAAAAGCTAGAGTCGGCACGTAAGAGGCAGATGCAAAAACCCCTAGTCAAGCCAGAAGAGGACCTGGAAGAACCTGTAAGATGATATGCACTTTACTTTTCAGGTCTTGAAAATGGCCCAGCAACATTGAAGTTAATTTTTGAAAAACAAAAAGAGAGAATCCGGAAGTGGGAGACACTGGAGCCGTTACTGCCTATGATACAGAGCTAACTGTACCAATGATCGGCTCGGGACATCTCATCGGGAGCTCCTTACAACCCTACTCTGGAGAGTAGTGTCACAATCCGGATCTCTCACAGTTGACCCACTCCCTGTGGTAGCACTCTGCAAGGGAGGGTATATATCGGCCCCTAAGCCATCCCGGCGTTCCCATAACCGGTGTGGTCATCCATGCCACGTGATATAACCCTATATATTGAGCGCGTCAAGCTGCAATTAACATAGACATTTTACCTGCCTTATATAACCAGCCAAACACAGGCAGCCGGAATTGTGGTGTGTGAACTTCAACATTAATTAAACTTGCATATCTACACTTGTTAAAGTTATTTATTCGTTAGAATGGTATTAAAACTTCGGCCATATGTTATGTTATATGATATGATGCAGTAAACGTGTGTATATGCGGCATAAATAATATTACTAATCTATTATAAGTATTCTGATGTATGCAATTTCATCGATAGTATTCGTTGACGACGATAGGGGGTGAATCCAATATGGCCGCACACAGTACAGTGGGGAAAATTACAGAAATCAAATCATATTTATTGTCTATGTATTATACCAACAACTGTTGTTCAAGTATAATACACAGTGCGGTATTAATGGTGAATTAATAACGAAGAGAGATGGTGTTCGAACTTGTGTTTACTCCTCCGTGGTGCATAGCATTAAACAATGTTTACCTCGTGCATTAATTTTGTTTGCCTTAAATAACGATACATTTGTTTCTAGTTCTTTGATCACTGCCAAATAATATAACTATAACCAGCCAAGCACAAGCGTGTGTGTATTTGCATTACGATTGGCAAGATGTTCTATGAACACATTACGCCAGTGCGTATGTACGTGTATGTCAACATATGTGTCTACATTATGGTACGATACAAAGGTTAAGCTTAAACACAATAACCATGTTCATTTCTTGCGCGCTCGTGCTTGCCGCCGTGAATAGACTGTCAACAATAACCAATTTTCTTGTTGTACCCAAAGGCAATATGTTGAACAGACTACAACTTCTTGACGTTCTAAACAAATGAAATCCCTACCTTCCTTCCCGCTTGAAGCCATCTTGCAATGGCTATCCCTTCACGCTGTCTTTTCCGGCATTTGTTTTCATATCCTATAGTGTGTTCCACTGTTGAAATCACCTGTTAAACGAAGCAACATATCGAGCGTCAAACGAATATTGTTTGTTACATACATATAATGTGCGCTGGAACCACGCAAGTCAACCATCCACCATTCAAGTCGGTGTTGTACTGAAACCCGTCGTGTGATCTATATTTCAACCACTGTTTTCCTATTGGTCGTTTTACGCTTACCAGATACACGTTTACAACAACTGTCAGGTGAAACTCGACAGAGGTAGTCATATTAAATTCAAACTAAAGTCAAATAATTAAATCCTCTTGGCATGTGATTAGGAAAGAACCATTGTTGGGCTCGCACGTAATGCCTATAATGTTCACCGGTAGGAGAATCAATGCTTTGTCTCTGAGGTAATGCACCATGACATTGCTTGTGGATGAAGCACAGTTGGCATGCCTATATGAATAGTCTCGTCATTCGTATTAAATGTGCAACGATCCATGACCGTACCCAATTACGAGTGAATGTGAGAGAGAGAGAGAGAAAGAGAACGAGAGAGAGAGCGAGAGAGAGAGAGAGAGAGAGAGAGAGAGAGAGAGAGAGAGAGAGAGAGAGAGAGAGAGAGAGAGAGAGAGAGAGAGAGAGATGAGAGAGAGGAGAGAGAGAGAGAGAGAGAGAGAGAGAGAGAGAGAGAGAGAGAGAGAGAGAGAGAGAGAGAGAGAGAGAGAGAGAGAGTGAGTGAGAGGGGGGAAGCTGGCGATAGGTACGTCGAGAAATAGAGGAAGGAATGAGGGATTTAAAATGAGAAAGACAGACTGAAGACACATGGAAAGCGACGGAGAAGAGAAGGATGGAGGGGTAGAGTGGTGAAAGAAAGGAAAAGGCGGGGAAGAGGAGGATGGAGGGGTAGAGTGGAGAGACGGAAACGGAGAGGAGGGGAGGGGACTGGAGGGAACGAGAAAGGAAGGAGATGAGAAAGGAGATGGAGAATGACAATGACAATGAGTTTTATTTCCGTACGACCCCTTGTGTTCTAAAAAGTGTTCTTTCTAAAGTACATTTTAAAAGAACACATTGTATTCTTAAGAACATCTAGATTTCTATTATATAAATCATATTTGCTTGATTTAAAACATAACACACATACATAAAACATTCAGTGATCTTACTATATTAAGTGTTTTCAATAATTGTATAATCAGTAGTGCAAACCAAATAATGTAAAATAATAAAAAATATAATAAACCACATATTACAGATATATTGCACAATTTGAACATATTTACATGTAATTATATGACTAATAAATTAACAATCAGCTATAATGTTTCTTCTATGCAATTCACAGTTTTGACAGGGAATTTGTTAGATAGATAAACTTTGTCATGATTACATTAATAAATCTGGAAAGAACTGTCAACTGTTTTACATTATGTACATTAAACAAGTGGTTTATTAAAAAAGTATTAGGTCTGTTTCTGAAGTATTTCTGTATTTATTGAGAGAGAGGAGATAGAGGAGATGGAGGAGAGTGAGAGAGGAGAGAGAGATAAGAGGAAGAGAGACAGAGATAGACAACGAGAGAGAGAACAAGAGAGAGAGAGAGAGAGAGAGAGAGAGAGAGAGAGAGAGAGAGAGAGAGAGAGAGAGAGAGACAGACAGACAGACAACGAGAGAGAGAACGAGAGATAGAACGACAGAGAGACACAACGACAGACATAACGAGAGAGAGAGAGAGAGAGTGTGTGTGAGAGAGAGAGAGAGAGAGAGAGAGAGAGAGAGAGAGAACGAGAGAGAGACAATGAGAGAGAGAGAGAAAAGAGAGAGAGAGAGAGAGAGAGAGAGAGAGAGAGAGAGAGAGAGATAGAACGAGAGAGAGAGAGAGAGAGAGTGAGTGAGTGAGTGAGTGAGTGAGTGAGTGAGAGTGAGTGAGTGAGAGAGACAGAGAACGAGAGAGAGAACGAGAGAGAGAACGAGAGAGAGAAAGAGAGAGAGAGAAGAGAGAGAGAAAGAGAGGGAGAGAGAGAGAGACAACGAGAGATAGAACGACAGAGAGACACAACGAGAAAGAGAACGAGAGAGAGAGAGAGAGAGTACGAGAGAGAATGAGAGAGATAG